>APFE031481408.1:1645-15393 GCA_000404065.3 Pinus taeda | reverse complement strand
ATAAATAAATAAAATTAGAGTATAAAAAATAAGCCCTCTAAAAAAATGTGTTGATGCTACATCAACACTTTTCAAAATCAGCGTGAAAATCACTAACATTTAAAAAAATGTGTTGATGTTGCGTCAACACTTTTCAATATCAGCATGAAAATCACTAACATCGAAAAAAAATGTTCATACTTAATACATAAGAAAAATTAAAATGCCAAAAATATGCTAAAAAAAGGTGTATTCTGGCATCACCACTTTTCAAAATCGGGTGATTTTTTGCTACCTCAAAAAAACGAGTATGAGTTCACTTTCTCGTTTGATCGGTAACTATGTTTTGTCACCTGGTCAATTTTTACGGAGGAAATGATAAATATTAAACAAAAGGGTTCAATGCCAGACCACATTGAAGACTTCCAAAAATTGAATATTAAGGTAACCGATATTCCAAAGGAGCATAGGATTGATGTATTCATAGGAAATTTAAAAGATAACATCCAACAGTTTGAGAAAGCATTCAGGGTGGCAAGAAAAGTTGGAAGCAAAATTATGGCAACAAGGAATTCTACCACTCATAACTATAAATATGGAAGTGTTGTTGCTCCTAGTCTTCCACAACTTACAAGGTTGACACCGCAACAATTGGAGGGAAAAGGAGCGAAAGGGCTTTGTTATAGTTGTGATAACAAATACACTAAAGATCATAAGTGCATTGAGAAGAAATTATTCTACATAGACTGTGAAGAGAAGGAAGAAAAGGAACAAGAAACATCAAAAGAGGAGGATATACACCAGGAACCAACCCCAAAGAAAGAAGAAATGAATCTGACCATATCTTGTAATGCCTTAGCAGGAATTACCACCCCTCAAACTCTATAGATAGAAGGATATATCAAGAAGAAAAAGGTAATAGTGTTGATTGATTCGGGTAGTACCCGTAATTTTATTCATTGTAAGATAGCCAAGGAATTGAATTGCTTCCTATATTCAGCACCAGAGTGTCAAGTGATGGTTGCAAATGGAGGAATTATAAATTGCTCTAGAAAGTGCCACAATATCAAGCTAACCATGGGGGAATATGTATTGAGTAATCCAATGCTTCCACTCCAATGGGCAGTGTTGATGTTGTACTAGGAGTCCAATGGTTACAATCTTTGGGACGATAGCTATCAATTTTCAAGAACTTTTCTAGAAATTATTTTGGGAAGGAAAAGAAGTTGAATTAAAGGGTATCGTAGGAAAACCAGGAAAGATAATAAGCTCTAATGGTATGACAAAGCTTCTGAATAAATAACAACGGGGCATAATTGCACAATTATGCTCATTAGAGGTTCGAACATCGAAATCGTCTATTTCCCAAGATCTTCAAAAAGACTTGGATAATTATTCCAAGGTGTTTGAGACTCCTAAAGGACACCACCTATTCGCAATCATGTTATTCATTTAATTCCAGGAAGTGTTCCTCCAAACATCATGCCTTATAGATATCCTTATGCCCAAAAGAGTGAAATTGAACGTATGGTTGCAAAAATTCTAGGGGCTGGTATAATTCAACCTAGTCAAAGTTCTTTCTTTACTCCAGTAGTATTGGTGCACAATAAGGATGGATCATGGCGTATCTGTCCAGATTATAAGGAGCTCAACAATCTCACTATTAAAGATAAATTTCCCATTCTTTTCATTGATGAATTTTTGGATGAATTAGATGGAACAATTTACTTCACCGAGTTGGATATTCGTTTAGGATATCATCAAATTAGAATGAAGATTGAAGACATTCTGAAAACAACATTCATAACTCATGAGGGCCATTATGAATTTTTGGTCATGCTTTTTGGCCTTACTAATGCACCTCCACATTTCAAGGTTTGATGCATTCCATTTCAAATCCTTCCTTAGAAAATTTGTGTTAGTATTTTTTGATGATATACTAATCTACATCAAGTCTTGGAAGGATCATGTTCAACATGTTGACAGGGTGCTTAAACTATTGGAGGATAAATAATTACATGCAAAAACCTCCAAATGCTTCTTTGGATTACAGGAGGTGTAATATTTGGGTCATATTGTATCTCATGGGGGTGTTAAGGTAAACCCTAACAAAGTTAAAGCCATTAAGGAATGGAAAACCCCTACAACCATAAAGCATAATTCGAGGATTTATCGAGTTAACAGGGTATTATCACAAGTTTGTTAAAAATTGTGGGTGAACAATGACACCTCTAACATCACTACTGAAGAAAGATGCATTTTCTTAGACTCGAGAAGCAATAAAGGCCTTTAAACATCTTAAAGAGGCAATGTGCCAAGAATCGGTCTTAGCTACGCCAAACTTCACAAAAACTTTTATTGTGGAATGTGATGCCTCGGGAAATGGAATTGGTGTTGTTTTAATGCAAGAAGGAAGACCCATTGATTTTGAAAGTTGTCCAATCAAAGGAAAATTTTACACAAATCTATTTATGAGAAGGAAATGTTGGCAATACTATATGCACTAAAGAAATGATGACCTTACCTAATGGGAAGACATTTCAGGGTGAAAACAAATCATGATAGCCTTAAATACTTTTTGGCACAAAGATTATATTCAAAAGAGTAGCAAAAATGGGTGACAAAGAAGTTGAGTTATAACTTTGAAATAATCTACAAAAAAGGGAAGCAAAATGTTGTTGCAGATGCACTCTTAAGAAAGGACGAGGATGTTGAAGCATTCCTTTGTGTCATTTCTATTATCCAACATGAGTGGGTAACCAAAGCAAGGGATGAATGGAAGAATGATGAAGAGGTGTGGTCACTCATTCAAAAGTTGCAACAAGATCCTAGTACATCTGATACATTTAGCTGGAAAAATGAGTCATTATGGTACAATTATCACTTATATCTTTGTAAGAATTCCAAACTCAAATAAAAGATTCTTTTGGAATTGCACACCTCTCCCTTAGGAGGGTACCCACGATTTTTAAAAACTTACCATACGGTCAAGAAGGATTTTTTTTGGGATGGCCTTAAATCTGATATTCAAAAGTTTGTGGCAGGATGTTTGATTTGCCAACAAAATAAAGTTAAGACAATCAAGACCCCAAGTCTGTTACAACCTTTAGCCATTCCAAGTCAGGGTTAGGAGGAGGTCTTAATGGATTGTATCACAGGTTTACCCAAGTCTGAAGGAAAGAGTATCATCATGGTGGTAGTTGATAGACTTACCAAGTATGCACACTTTTGCGCATTATCTCATCCTTTTAAAGCCAGTACAGTCGCTACTACATTTATGGAAACAATTCAAAATATTCATGGAAACCCAAATATTATAGTAAGTGACAGAGATCCCATTTTCACTGGAAATTTTTGGATGAAATTATTTTTTTGTCTTGGTACTCAATTAGCTCATAGCTCATCTTATCATCCTCAATCTGATGCGCAAACCGAGATAGTGAATAAATGTTTGGAAGGATATCTTCGTTGCTTTGTATATGATAAACAAATAGAGTGGGTCAAGTGGTTACCTCTAGCTGAATGGTGGTATAACACTTCCTTCCATACTGTGGCAAACATGAACCCATTTAGGGCACTTTGTAGATATCATCCACCATCCATTACATCATCTTTAGGAAAAAAATTTAAAGTTCAAGCAGTGGAAGATCACATTGAGCATCAACAACAAGCTTTTCAAAATCAACAACAACTTCTCCAACTCTTAAAGGATAACCTTACTATGGCGCAATAATCAAATGAAACAATAAACAGATCAACATAGCAGTGAAAGAATTTTTGGTGTAGGTAACTAGGTATTTTTACAGCTGCAACCATACAAATAAACTTCTCCAAGTACTACGGTCCTTACAAGGTGTTGCAAAAGATTGGTACTATGGCATACAAATTGGAGCTTCCTACATCTTCCTAAGTACACCTAGTTTTCCATGTTTCATGCTTAAACAAGGTTATCAGTGACAAGCTTTTAGTTCAAACAGTGTTTGCCAGAACTTGACGAAGAAGGAAAATTCATATTCGAGCTTGAAACAGTCACGGAAACATGAACCCAACAACTACAAAATAGATCAATTTCAGAGTATCTCATTAAGTGGAAGAACTTACCCATTCAAGATTCCACATGGGAGGATGAGATTTTTATACAAAAGCATCTAGAACTACCCAAGCGTTGAAGACAACACTTTTTTGAAGGACAGGGGCATGTTAGGTCCCTATAATACTAGTGTAACCCCCATATTGTTATTTTAGCCCTCTTGTTGTTATTATTGTGCCCATGTAGCCCCCATATTGTTATTGTGCCCATAGAAGCCCACTATTGTTATTCTTGTGCCCTTACATTGTTATTGTTATGTAGGCTTTAATTATATTGTGACCCACTAGACTCCCAAATATACAAACGAGGTCTTGTCATTTGTATCATCCAAGAATTGTTCATTTGTGTAATGTAAAGGAGGTTTCCCCCTCAAAGAAGATAATTTTTAAGTCGTTGATCTATCTATTTGTGAGATGGTTGCATAAAAACATACCCAATTTCCATAGAATACAAATTTTCCCAACCCATAAGCCCTAGGACACAACTCATTGATATAACATTATAAAATACACCCCAACTCTTCAAGAATATGGGGGGTTTAATAATGAAACTAAATTTGGTTCCAATATTTGACATCTAACTATTAGGAATAACCTCAATGAACTAAAGGAAGTTAGGTAGTTGTGATGCATGTGCTAGCCACATGGCATCCTTAAAACTTTTGGATTAGTTACATTGCTTGGTCATGCCAAAGGCATAAATGACATATTGCATATTGATTATTTTTCAACTTCAAGGTGAAGAGATTTAATCTTTAGTTCGATACTATTAGGCTCTAGGGCACCTAAGGTAGCCCTCGTCTCATGCAAACACCAAGTGCGTGCCCCAGAAGCCTTGATGAGATGATGTGTTGTGGGTGACACTTTCATTGCAAGAAATGCAACTATAAGGGAGAAGAGGTGTTGAAGAATTGAGATGCATGTCAACCTGAGTCGCCATGAACCCAAGCAATGGGCAAACAGGATGAGTAGATCGAATGACGGGAAAGAGAATACAAGTTGGCCTGAGCGCAAAATTGACTGAACTATGGGCATGGATGTGACAATAGGAGTAGTTGATTGTGCAACGATGGAATAGGTGGAATGACATGAGTTCGTCCCAACCCATAGAACAAATGATGGAACAATGGGAAAAATGAGAGCGGTTGCACACGACCCAACTGAGCAACGATTGGAATGATGGTCAGACCTAACATAGGGTGATGATACATGATAGTTAAAGCACATGAAGGAAGGAGTCATTCCATATTAATACTTACACATTGGAGTAGGAGAAGCACACGATAGATTGGGTAGTAGAACACAAGGTAAATGACTGAACGAGGATATAGAGGAAGCCAAATCATGTATCTCAAGGTCTGCAGTCATGGAGATTGAAGCAAACTGTGGAATGAATTGCAACCAAGCCATATAGGGTGATAATGAATTGTGCAGGGTTCCAAGTAACTTGAGTATGGTTCTATGGGTGGGGAAATGTTTTATGGCATGTATTGTGGAATTTGGCTATATATTATTGTTGACCATGCTTTTGCCTCGATGAAACATTGTATTTGTGATCTATTAACAAAAGAAGAAGGTTGGAAGGCCATTCCTTATGAAATTTATACACGTGTATGATGTTAGTGTGATTTAATATATTGCATATGGTGGTCATATTCAAATAATGGAAGAAGTTAACTGAAGTAGAAGTGACTATATTATTACTACTCTATACTGATGAAATTATGCACTTAATAAATATAGAGATTAACACGAGTAATATATTGTGAGGCATAGTCTGGGTGGATTAACATTGTGCTACACGAGGTAGTTGTGAAACACATGAGTGTTGCATTCTTTAGGGATCATGATGTGTCCAAAATGTGCCTTATAACAATAGGAGGCCCTGTGGTCATGACAGGTGGTATCAAACCTACAACTCAACATGCAAGTGGAACTTAAATAGTTCAACAATGCAACCAAGATGGAGATGTGCAAGCTAAGAGGTATGTTTGGTTTTTGTGGTTCATATTCATTTGAATATTCTTTTAAGAGGATAAGTGTCTTGGGGAAGGAAAAGACAATCGAAGGAACACGTCGTGCTTTGTAAACTTGGGTATTAGCAAGAAGCTAGTGCTTGCACTTATTGACATAGGTGCTTCATAAAATTTCTTAAGGGAAAGTTTGGTAAAGCAACTTGTGTTGAAATTAACCATAAGCAAGGCAATAGTGAAAGTAGTCAAATCCAAGGCTAAAGCAGTGAAAGGATTGGTAGCAAATGTGCTAGTCCAAATAGATGGTTGGAAGGGACTTTTGGATTACACGGTGATTTAATTGGATGATTTTGAGGTAATGTTGGGATAATATTTCTTGAGAGGAATTCAAGTAGTTATGATACCATGGATGGATCAAATCATTATCTTGGATGACAATAAGATGTGGCTTATGTGTAAAATTGCACGAGAGTAGCAGAAGGAGATTATGCATCTCGTGTATTTAATGAGCATGAAGAAAGCAACATGGAAGCCAAATGCCTAAATATATGCAATAATTATCAAGGAAGTATGAGATTATGGAGTGGGCCTGCCTATTCCACTAGAACTTTATGAGTTTCTAAAGAAATATGTGGAATTTATGTTTGGATGAGCAACTTTTTCAAGCCTAGATCCCAAGTCACTACCTAGAATTGAGTGACACCTTCATAACAAAAAGATAACAAGGAAAAAATGATGCAAATGGGAATACTTGAACAAGACCTTAACCAATCCCCTACTAGCCATGACAAGCATTTCGTCAAACATGTCACAAGTATGTAATCTATAGGTGTAAACAACATATTTAAGCATATGGGTCTCAAACTTATCTCATAATCCCTATGAAGCATTATTCCCTTATATCATTTGTTTCATTATTGTCTATTAGGTCACAGATACATTTTTCATTCATTTACAAGTAAAAACATGATAAGAGACATACATAACCACTATCATAAAATATATACATAGCCAACATAATAGCAACAGGAATACAAAGGAAATCATAGCCATATGATCCACATATAAACCAGTATAATACTCATAGAATTACAAGGAGAAATAGCCTCATATTGATGATGAAAAATCCAAACTCGGGATGGGACTACCACGTTCCACCTAACCATAGAATGGTCGAGCCAAATCTCTCTTCAACCATTCACCCCTTTGTCACATTCCATACTCAAACCAAAAGAATCAACCAGGGCATCCTCATGTTAAACCACCTCGCCCTCATCAATAGAAACCAAGCTTTACCGTAATCCATCACAGATCACTAGGCCAACACAATAAACATGTAATAACAGGCTTTACCATGATCTCCACCAGATCACTAGGCAAAACAAGCATGGATGCCACTGGATTTATTCACCTACATTGTGAGGAATTTTCTTATATCCTAGTCTCTAAGGCTTTACCGTAATCCACAGTCCGATCCAGAGATCACTAGGCCCTAAATCGAGACACCACGCTCTAAGCTTTACCATATATCCTACCATTCACCAACAATGATTCCTAGGCCTAATCAAGGACAAACACCTCTTGTCTTATCCTCCCATTCACCGGCAAGGATTCCTAGGCCCACCGAGGCAACACAAAATACGACTTTACTGTAATCCATAGTCTAGTTCAGGGGTTATTAGACCATGTGTTCTATCATTCAGAGATCCACCTCACTCAACTTTGAATCCATCCGGCAATCTAGCTCAACAAAAACATGAGAAACACATGACACCATGGCTATTCAGAAATGGCAAGACTAGGCTAAAAACACTGTCACACTTGGCCAAACCCATGCCATAACAACAAAATAACCACATGCAATACCATGCATGCCATATCTAGCAAGGAAAATACACATGCAAATAGATACCTGCAAAGAATATGGTTGTAGCTTCTTGATCCTGCTCTTCCTTGTTTTCTCCTTCCTTCCTCTTGCCTTCTTTGTCTTTCTTGATCCAATGTCAAAGTTCTGCAAGAAATCTTTAAGTGTCCAAGAGTGAGAGCGCGAGAGAGAGAGAGAGAGAGAGAGAGAGAGAGAATAATGAGAGAGATCCACCTTCCTTTTCTCCTAATTTCCATTATTTTCATAAATAAACATACCAAAAATGCAATTTTGCCTTTCCAAATCCTTAGTCATTTCCTTTGTCAATTTCTTTAGCCATAATAAACTAAATGAACACCCACTAGGATGTTTTTCCTAACATTCAGCTTGGAATAAGTGTCCCATCAACCATGGTTATTATTTTTGCCTTTATTAACTTTTATTACATGGAATTTTCACCAAGGTTGTTACAAAACCCTCCCCCTTGGGGGACATCATCCTCGGTGTTCAACCACACCTATACCTCAGCAAAACCATTGAGAAGAATACATACTTCCCATGGAGCTTTATAACATAGCTTGATGCGGTATTTACAATGATCACACTGTTGAAATGCAAACCAACATGACAACTTTAATGACATGACATCCATACTACTTATTGGAGATTTATAACATAGCTTATGGAAGTATTTACATCCATATACATATGTACATATATCAAAACATCACACCAAAACATGTACAAAAACATATACCAAAACACCATACCAAAACTACTTTGCCTCAACTGGAAAACAATGAAGGACACATAGCCCGCATTTGATTTGCCATCTCCCATGCAGCTTCATCAGGCCCAAAGTGCTTCCACTGCACTTTAAGCTGCTTGATTGCTTGGTTATGGAACATAAGCAACTTTTTTCTGCAATATACATTGAGGCTCTGGTTGGAATTCTCCATCTAGCTCCACCTGCAATACAGACCAATCTATCACATGATCGACATCTTTAACATACTTCTTAAGCAATGACACATGGGAAACATCATGGAATTTCATTATTAGAGGAAGTGCAAGTCGATAGGTTACTAGTCCAATCCTCTCAATAATACTGAGGGTCCACAAAACCGTGGTGGCAACTCGACACATGATCCAATTCGTAAGGAGCTCTTATTTGGTTTGATGCGCAAATACACATGTTCCCCAACCTGGAACTCCTTGAACAACCTATTATGATTTGCATAGATCTTTTGTCTATCATGTTCTGCTTTCAAATTCTTCTTGATTACATGCATTTACTTTTCCATTTCTGCCAACATGTCTAGTCCAATCAACACCCTGTTCACTGGACCGCTCCAACTGATGGGAGTATTGCAACTCCGCCCATACAATGCCTCAAATGAACTCATCTTCAAACATTCTTGATACTCATTGTTGTAAGCGAACTCTTCCCACTTTCATTGTTGATGCATCACATACATCCTCAACATGTCCTCCAATATCTTGTTGACCTTCTCAGTCTGTCCATCTGTTTGTGGTTGATAAGTTGTACTAAAGGCCAACTTTGTGACCAAACCTGCAAACAACTCCTTCCAAAAGTTGGAAGTGAACTTTGCATCCCTGTTTAACACAATCTTCTTTGGAACTCCATGCAATCTGACCACATCTCTAATGAATACTTGTGCTACATTGCTAGCTAAGAACATAGACTTCACTAGAATGAAGTGTGAAACCTTTTTCAACCTGTCCACAACAGCCATGATGGAATCATGTTGTCTCACTATCCTTGGCAAACCAGTGACAAAGTCCATGGAAATGACCTCCCATTTCCACTCTGGAATCGCAATTGGCTATAACAGTCCACCTAGATGCTTACACTCTGCCTTCACCCGCTAACAATCAAAACACATAGCGACAAACTCTACTACTTCCTTCTTTAGATTCGGCCAATAATCAAATTTCTTCACTGTGGTCAATGGCTTCTGATAGCCTGGATGACCTGAATATGGTTTTGCATGAAACTCCTTCAAGATCACCTTCTTGAGCTCACTATTGTCTGGCACATATATCTTGTCTCTAAATCTAACCAATATGTCTGTCGTGAGATGATAGTCCACATCCTGTGCACCTGCATTTGTACCTATACCACCACATGTACCTGTACCTATACTCTGTTGCAACTTGTGCTCAATCTCCACATACTTGACATCTTACTAACCTACGTGCAAGACCATATCTTGTAAGTATGGCCCATAGGAGCTCATAGTTGCTAAGTGTTTTACCTGTACCCACCTGCTAAGAGCATCTACCACCCTGTTCTCCTTTCCTTTGATGTATCTAATCTTGAAGTCAAACTCACTAATCTTGGCCAACCATCTAGCTTGTCGGGCATTCAGGTTCAGTTGATCAAACAAATACCTCAAATCAATGTGATCACTCATCAACACAAACCTCCTACCAAGAAGATAGTGCCTCCACATCTTCAATGCATGCATGATCGTTGCTAACTCAAGATCATGTGTCGAATAGTTCTGCTCGTGCTAGTTTAGTTTTCGTGACTCATAGCATACCACTTGTCCATCCTACATAAGGAACCAACCAAGTCCTCTCTTGCAAGCATATGTGCATACTACAAACTCTTTATATGGATCTGCAATCTTTAACACTAGAGCATGTGTCAACAACTACTTAAGTTGCTCAAAACTAGCCTCACACTCCTTTGTCCAGTCAAAATTCTTGCCTTTCCTCTATAATGATGTAATAGGATAAGAAATTTGTGAGAAGTTCCTGATGAACCTCGCATAATAGCCTCCCAACCCCATGAAATATCTCACCTCATCCACATTCCTGGGAGCTACCCACTCCATTGTGGCCCTTATCTTTTTTGGATCCATTATTGTTCCCTCCTTGGAAACATGTCCCAAGTAGTATATCTCAGCCTGAAAGAAATTGCACTTGTTGAGCTTAGCATACAACTGATGCTCTCTCAAAAACATCAACACTGTTGCTAAATGCTCGGCATGCTCTTCCTCATTTTTAGAATATACTAATATGTCATTAATGAACACAATAACAAACTTATCCAAATACGAATGCAACACAATATTCATCAAGCACATAAATATAGTTGGACCATCAATCAAACCGAATGGAACTACAACAAACTCATAATGCCCATACCTAGTCTGGAAAGTTGTCTTGTAAATGTCCTCCTCTTTGATGGGTACTTGGTGGTATCCTAATCTCAAATCAATCTTCAAGAACATTGCTGCTCCCTTCAACTGATCGAACAATTCATCAATCCTCGACAACGGATCCCTGTTCTTGATAGTCACTTTGTTCAACTACCTATAGTCAATGCATAATCTGAGAGTACCATCCTTCTTATTCACAAACAATACTAGAGCACCCCAAGGTGATATACTTGGCCTATTGTATCCCTTGTCCAACGTTTCCTTCAATTGCAACTTCAACTCTACCATTTCAGGTGTGCTCATCATGTAAGGTTCTTGTGATGTTGGAGTTGTCCCTAGCACTAATTCAAGAGAAATGTCTACCTCTGTGTGCCCTCCTAAGAGAGAAGTGTGCAATTCCATAAGAATCTTTTGTTTTAGCTGGGAATTCTTACAGAGGTATAAGCGATCTTTGTACCATAACGAATCATTTTGCCAGCTAAATGTATCAGACGTACTGGAATCTTGTTGTAACTTTCGAATAAGTGCCCACACTTCTTCGTCATTCTTCCATTCCTCCCTTGCTTCGTTTATCCAATCTGGTTGGATAATAGAAATGGCGCACAACAATGCTTCCACATCCTCATCCTTTCTTGAGAGTGCATCTGCCACCACATTTTGCTTCCCTTTTTTATAGATGATTTCAAAGTCATAACCCAACATCTTTGTGACCCACTTTTGTTGCTCTTCAGAGGATAATCTTTGTTCTAAAAAGTATTTAAGGCTATCATGATCCGTTTTTACCTTGAAGTGTCTTCCCATTAGGTAGGGTCGCCATTTCTTAAGTGCATGGAGTATTGCCAACATTTCCTTCTCATAAATAGATTTGTGTAAAACTTTCCCTTGATTGGACGACTTTCAAAAGAAATGGGTCTTTCATCTTGCATTAAAACAGCACCAATTCCATTTCCTGAAGCATCACATTCCACAATAAAGGTTTTTGTGAAGTCCTGGTGTATGCTAAGACAGGTGCTTGGCACATTGCCTCTTTAAGATGTTCGAAGGCCTTTGTTGCTTCTAGAGTCCATGAAAATGCATCTTTCTTCAATAATGTTGTTAGAGGTGCTGCTATTCTCCCATAATTCTTAACAAACTTGCGATAATACCCTGTCAACCCGAGAAATCCTCGCAGATGCTTTATGGATGTGGGGATTTTCCATTCCTTAATGGCTTTAATTTTGCTAGGGTCTACCTTAACTCCTTCATGAGATACAATATGACCCAGATATTCCACCTCTTGGACTCCAAAGAAACATTTGGATCTTTTAGCATATAATTGTTTCTCCTCCAATAGTTGTAGCACCCTGTCAACATGTTCAACATGATCCTTCCAAGACTTGCTGTAGATTAGTATATCATCAAAAAATACCAACACAAATTTTCTAAGGAATGGTTTGAAAATTGAATTCAACAAACCTTGAAATGTTGAAGGTGCATTGGTAAGGCCAAAAGGCATGACCAAAAATTCATAATGACCCTCATGAGTACTAAATGTTGTTTTCGGAATGTCTTCAATCTTCATTCTTATTTGATGATATCCTAAACGAAGATCCAACTTGGTGAAGTAAATTGATCCATGCAATTCATCCAGTAATTCATCAATGACAGGAATGGGAAACTTATCTTTAATAGTGAGCTTGTTGAGCTCCCTATAATCTGGACACATGCGCCATGATCCATCCTTCTTGTGCACCAATACTACTGGAGCAGAGAAAGAACTTTGACTCGGTTGAATTATACCAGCCTCTAGCATTTCTGCAACCATACGTTCAATTTCACTCTTTTGGACATAGGGATATCTGTACGGCCTGAATGTTTGGAGGAACACTTCCTGGAATCAGATGAATAGCATGATCATGATCAGGCATAGGTGGGAGACCTTTGGGAGTCTCAAATACCTTGGAATGATTGTCCAGGACTTTTTGGAGATCTGGAGAAATAGATGATTCCGGTGTGGAAACATCTAGCGAACATAATTGTGAAATTACACCTCCTTGATCCTTTTTTAGAAGCTTTGTCATAACATTAGAGCTGATTATCTTTCCTGGTTTCCCTGCAATACCCCTAATTCAACTTCCTTTCCTTTCGTAGAAAATTTGATGAAAAGTTCTTGAAAATTAAAAGCTATTGTACCCAGGGATTGTAGCCATTGGACTCCTAGTACAACATCAGCACCTCCCATTGGAATGGAAGGCATTGGGCTAGTCAATACATATTCTCCCATGGATAGCTTGATATTATGGCACTTTCCAGAGAAATTTATTGTTCCTCCATTTGCAACCATCACTTGACACTCTGGTGCTGGATATAGGAAGCAATTCAATTCTTTTTTTACCTTACAATGAATAAAATTGTGGGTACTTCCTGAATCAATCAACACTATTACCTTTTTCTTCTTGATTTGTCCTTCTATCTTGATGGTTTGAGGAGTGGTAATTCCCGCCAATGCATTCAAGATATGGTCGGATTATTTTGTTCTTCATCTAGGCTTTGTTCCTGGAGTATATCCTCTTCTTTTGACCTTTCTTTCTCCTTTTCTTCCTCCTCTTCACAATCTATGTAGAATAATTTCTTCTCAGCACACTTATGACCTTTAGTGTATTTGCTATCACA
>APFE031481404.1:24010-45783 GCA_000404065.3 Pinus taeda | reverse complement strand
TGGAGGAGTAAGGGAAGACTGATGCAATGGATGGTTGTAATCACTATTTTCCATCATTAATATATACCTGCAATTGTGTTTTCCACTCCATGGCATTGGTATTGGTAATTATTTACATGTTCATGTAACATTAATTTTTATGAGTGGCTTAGATATATGCAGTTAGATATCCCTATGTATTATTGTATTGATTGTTAAAGTTATATGTTGTGATATTACTCCTCGTCTTGTTTATGTGTAGGTATTGATCTTGGAGCTAGCTGAGAGGTCTTCTACTCCGCTACTTTACACTCTCCAGAAACATCACACCAAGACCTGAGGTAACAATCCTTCTTCTTACTTTGATTTTCATTTCACTAATATGGATATGTGCATGTATCTCTGGGCCAACTACAGCTAATTTGACTGTCTTCCAAGGATCTCAGGAAGATCCTTGAGGGTATCTCCATCACCAAACACCCGTGCATTAATCCCTATAGCACTTCTTACTAAAGTATAATGATGCAAATTTTCTTGAATGATATCACTTATTCGGCAGCAGCCTAAGAGTGCTCAGTATGGCTCCACCTAACAAAGATAGTGCACTCCTCTCGTCAACCTTCAAATGGTGACATAAAATCCTCTTTATGGATAACCAGGTGCGCTATTAACATCAATAAAACATACAAAATTCACCAAAGGTGAAAAGTCACACAAACATACCTTCACACTCGGTACAATGTTCTCAAACTTCAACTATACATTGACAACAACTCCACACAGCAGTGGGAAAATTCAAAGGGTCACTTTATGGCATTAAAATGCATCCACACTAATGCGGCTCACAACAAAAACTACTCACTCCCTTAATTCATAAATGAAAGCATCTATTGGTGTAAGGACACTCCACGTCTTGTCCTTCTCCACACATGGAGACCACACTTCATGTTCCAGCTCAACTACACGACAACTACAAGCTTGCAACTTCATGAACTCTTTCAACATTCACACCAGACTTGGTTTTCTTCCCTTTCACAAGCTCGTGCAATTTACTAGAAATCACTTGGGGTACCAAAATTTCTTGGTTCTCAGGCCAGCTCCATCGGTGGCTCACTGCTCTACGACCTCCATGACCATTCTCATTGCCAACTCCCTCATGCTTCTCTATGCACAGCTGGACACCAACACATCTCTTCACTTTGCTTCACGCTGGCTCAGGTTTACGCCTCCTCCTCAATAGTTATGTCACAAAAGACTCCAACAACGATCTTCTCCTACAATGGATTTCTTCTCCTCCAGGTGGCTTGATCCACCCTCAACGACATCCAAAACTCAACCTCCTATGATTAGAAGTACACCACTAGTGCTTCCTTGACTATCTATGTCCAATAATTTCAATACATAGGTAGCAGTCACACTACACGCACTGGAGAAGCTACAATGCCATTTTCGGTCTCTTCCTCACAACGCTCAAAACACAATAGCTCAAGTGTTTGGCATCATATCTAACTATGTATGCCTCAAAAGACTCAACTCACTAGTCCACAGTCACTGCATCGAACTTGATCATCTCTCGTGGCATATGGGCAATGACTCTCCACTCTATAAGGTTTGAATATGGAGATTACTCACAACTATCGCACACAATGCAGAGTCCACGAGCCCTTCAGACCACTTAGCCCTCCTCTAGCTCTTCACACCCCAGAGTCCACAAATTTTCACACCATTGAGCTTATATCTCTAGATCAGAGCTCACACGCTCCTAGGCTCACCCTTATGCCCTCTTCCAGACAACGTTGGACCTCACATAGCTCCACAGGCTCTAGCAATGAGTCTCACCACATAAGGCGACCTCTCAACAACTCACCTGAGCTTTGTCTCCTCACAATTCACCTGAGCTCTGAACTGGCATGCAAATGATTTCAGCTGATGCAGGCTCACGATCTCAACACCACTTCACGGCACTGAGGTTCCTTGCAGAAACAACACTAACAACAAATGACTCCTTGCAAAATGCTCCTTCACTATGGAATATCTGGCAAGCCACCTTTGCACACCTTCAAATGCATATGGAAACATCTTTTGATCACAAAACTTATCTCTGTCAATGTTCTTCCATGCTTCAGTGTCCCACGCACATAGCGCAATACCAAAAACATAGGCGGCCACCCAAAACACACGGATCATCTCTCCTCTTACTCACAACTCCTCCTCTACCTCTTCCCAACTAGTATGATCGAACAAAGTCTACAAGTGGACCAGCGCTCTCCAAACAATGATGAAATGCAAAGTCAAATTCACAAGAACAATGGATTAACAACACGCTCCATCAGCTCCATAGGACATCAACATAAGCTATTAGCTTTCCACATATCCAACACCCAACTTCTGCACTTCCAGACTCCGTTATGCACCAACGTCCTCCAGACCTTGCAAGGCACTCCCTCACAACCAGGATGGGGTTTCGTTGCTTCTGCCTCAATGAAACAATTCTTCAAAGTATATCTACACCATGCAAATAAACCAAATTACTCTGTCTTACAAGTCAATGAACACTTTTCCAACAACGGGGTACTGAACTGTGCCACCTTACAACATCGAGCCCACAGAACCTCTGCACAAAGGTCAACTATCCATGTCACACTAAATTCAAAACAATAGTGAAAACGCACATCACAGCTCTTCAATGAACACTCGACTGCAGACACTCCTCAAGTTTGCAAAAACTCTTCTCGGTCTGATCTCCACCGACTCTGATACCATGTTAGAACTATGAAGATTCACAAAGTGATCTTATTTATTTCATTATCCATCGTCATTATTTATACATCCATGAGATGTAGAATCAACAATAATCTCCATAGACTCCTATCGACTATTGATTATCTCGTCATCATATGAATAGGGTTGTTCATCACATGAATAGTCACAAACTGTGTTGAGATTAATACTCTAACACGACGATGGTTGGAGGAAAGCCTATTTGTTGTAACAAATATGTTAATGCCAAATATTGAAATCACGTTTTTGTGCTATTGGTACTTACATTCATTTTTAATTTCTTTTAATGCTTTGGTTTGATCCTATGCCATGAGAATCAAGATAGGTTAGACTTGTCTACTTGTTGTTTACCCACGCACAAGAAATGTCTTTGCCAAGAAGTAACACCATTTACCGGTATATTTTGAACCAATAACTTTCAATAAGAGTAAATTATACACGTTTTCTACTTTTGAAAGTTGATCCTGGTTGTCTATGCATTAGCTATTTTTCAACCTCTTTATGTTCAAAGAGATAGAATTCATTGGGAGGTGTACTTTTTTCCTTTTAAATATTTTGTATGCATTATCATTCAGAATTGCATGTTAGAATATCAACCTCGATTTCCCTTAAAAACTCCAACAAGAAGTACATGGTGAAGAAAATATATATTGACATAAAGCATATGCCCCATTTCCTTACTGTGAAATGTCTCCTCGACATATTTAAATAATATTTTATTTAATATTTATGTATATAGGAGGATTAGGTCAATTTTAAAAAATTGATTGAATTATTGGTATTGTTGTTACTCTAATTTAAATTGAATTAATATTAGGGTTTAATATTTGGTTAAATCTTATCATATATTTAATAATTATTAATGTGCTTGAAATGTATATATAAACCACATTTACTAATATAGTTGTGATAGTTACCTCCTCCTCCAAAAAAAAAAACTTGTGACATTAATAGCATCTTTAATCATAAAATATCTAAATTTGCAAAGGAAAAAAAATTCCCATGGAATAATTTAATGAAAGGAAATTGATCCAACAACATCAATATTCCTACCTGCCCTTCATGAACAATAATAACGATGTTGGTGGACTCTTCCTCCTATTTTATATACTTGATTAAAATAGGAATATTTGGTATAACTTATGCAATGTGTAAATTTCCTATTTGTTTATTTTTAGTATTTTTTATATTAAACATGGGTTTATGTGTTTTTCATAAAGTAACTAAATATTTTATTTTCTAGTTAGTAAATCAATATATAAGATTTATATGTTCTTTACAATATGTAAGGTTGATGTAGGAGCATTAACTATAGGCAATCTATTTTGACTAGACTCCAAAGGGGTCATAAAATTTCAAAAGGGACCGACATTTCCTTCCAATGTATTTTGTAAAAATTAGGCGAACTAATGTGATTATAAGTGTCAAGGTTCTAGAGAAATTTGGGTTGTTAGATTATTTGATGAGTTGGTGTTCTAGGACAGGTGGGACTCTATAAATTTTCCAAGTGTTAGCTTGAGGTGTTAGGTTGTTGGGATAGGTGTCAAAATTGTCTTTGTTTCTATTGCGATATTTTCTAGCCAATGGAGCTATACGTGTATGTATAACTAGGATTAGATCAACAAGAGAGTTTTGAGTACTAGAGAAAAACGAGCTCGAGGTAGGAGCACAAGAACTATGTAGTGGGAAGAGAGGACTATAACATTTCTCCATAATTAAATCCTTATGAAATATAATAGAATCAATGTTTTATATAGTTCTTCCTTGGTGTTCAATTACTCTATCAAAACATTTGTTGATACGCTATTTGAAATGGAGAACATATCTATGTTATCTAACTGTTGTTGCATACAAAACGTAAGCATTGAGTTCATTCCTAGTAGTGTATCGAGAATCCAAACACTTTAATAAAGTCATATGTTAGAGGTTCGAGACTGGGAAGAGTGTCAGAGGACCACATGCAAGGACTAGTCTGGGCCACGATCTTGTGAGTGGGATTGGTATGAGAGAAGCAGAGTGAACACCAATGTTAGTCAAATAAGAAGCATCGAAGCCCATAAACATTTGTACACACAGTGGGAGTTTAATGCAAGGATTAGAGCAAGGTTCTAATGGATAGAACCTCATCGAGGAGCACTGCACGATATTTTTTATTAAAATAGAAGGTGTGCAGAGGTCCCCTCACTTACGTCATGAAAATACCCAACTCCCCCGTGCAAACCATCAACTAACTCTTCCAAATCTCAGTCTTCAATCAAGTGAGTAGAACCACCACTTGAAACTTCGAATGTGGACCCCATCCCCCACTACTAATGTCACATGGGGATCCCCCCCACAATTTGTTGAGTTGTTGATTTCAAGAATGGATCGTGATCATTGATGGGAGAGCAAAGATTTCACCAAGGTCACTTGGGAACAAACGACCAAGTCCAAGTGCCTTGGGGTAAACCTATAAAAAGAGGTTTGGGTAATCATGGATTTTAATCCCTTACTCCCCATAATTAGGAACAATTTGAGAATTTAAATATTGATTAAAGGTTTAATGACCTAGTAGGGTTTGAACGAAACCATAAGAAAATAGAAATATAACAACCCTTTGAGGACAAAATAAAACTGAGATTTACAACGACATAAAGTCATTGAGAGGGGGATAATTGAGAGAAACTAGAGTGGTTGCATCAAGTGGTATGAAAGTGACGGTACACTCCTTGGGAATTGAGAAGTGATTGGAAAAGAAACGTTACAGATAATGGAGGGGAAGATATCAATAGGATTGCTTGTGAGAAGAGACACAAAGAAGGAAGAGTGAAGGTAGCTAGTGAAAGAGGAATAATAGAGAATTAGGGGAAAGAGAAACTTAAGGAGGATTTTAGGAAAGGAAACCTAAGCAAGAGTGTTGGGAGAGACGGAGACTCAAAAAAAAGAAGAGGATTGGAAGAAGATAAAGAAATACCATCCAAGAAGAAGAGTTGGAAAAATTCAAATTTTGAGTCTCATTAGTGAATAAACTTGGCAGAAAACTAGCCTTTAAAAGTTGTTTTAATTTTGCAAGAAGTTATCAATTGTAGAGGTAGTAGTAGTGGAAGTAGATATGGTATTAACTATAGCAAGAGAGTCGTAATATAGAACCTATAGTGTTCTCAAGCATCTTGGCAATGAACCCTTGTAGCAGAGAGGTTGCATCAGAAATTGTTCCAAGTGAGGTTGGAAGAGAGTAGAAGATAGAGAAAGTACTTGAGAGACGAGGAAAAAACAAGTGAATTTCTTGAGAGGTGAGTAGAGTGAAAATACCATAGGAGCAGAGGAAGCTCGAGAGGTTCTAAGGGAAGTGAGCCTATGATAGAAAAAGGTTAAGCCTGGAGGAGAGAAGCTTGTTGAGGTGTCTTTGGAGGCTTGGTTGTTGCTCATACTGAGCATGGAGAATCTCAAAGAGAAAGAAGAAAATATGACCACTAATGGTCATGTTAATGGTTCATGTGAAAGCCACAAAGAAATGGAGAAATTTGTTAAATAAAATGGCATGAGGAGAAGAAATATAAGCCAAGAGGAGTTTCACATAGAGATGGGTGATCTGAAAGGGAGACTTAGTATCATGAGCATGTTGCTACAAGAGAGGGAGAAGAAAGACTAGACATATGGATGGGATATTAACAAGAAGTTCAAGTGACCTATTAAGCATTTCTATGCCAGGAAGATGAGGCACTTATTAAGTGATCTATTGGGAAATGAAGAGCTCATAGCAGTTGAGTGTGAAGAGCAAGAGAGATTTCACTATTGTGAACCATAACAAGGAAAAATCCTTGGAGAAGAGGATGACAAAGATGTTAAGGAGAGTCTAACTGAGAGTCTCATGGATTACATGAAGAGTCCAGACCAATAGAAGGAGTTGTTGATAGGAGATGGCATGACAGAGGCAACAATTGGGGCTAGAAAGCCTCATGATTTTAATAATGATGTTTTGTGTATGGTTTTAGGTCACAAGAATGACATAGAAGGATAGTCATCTATAACTATCATGAGAATAGAGGAAAAAGGAATAACAATTCCCAAAGCATAAAAGGAATACATAATTTAGAATCTATCATAGTGGAGGATGAGGTAGCGTTATCTCATAAAGGCAAGTGGAGACAGAAGGACCATATGCAATGAGAAAGATTGATGATGAAGACAGTAAAAGAGGTTATATGACTTAATTATTTTAAAACTAATCAATTATATGTGAGCGTAGGTCTTCCAGATGATGGACAAACATTTGAAGTTGTCATGATTATGGAGGAAAATGAAGGAGGACATAATTGAAATTTTGTTCTAAAGGGAAAAGGGGCAACATTGTCTCATAAAGAACATGAGGATGAACAAGTATTAAAAGTTGTTATCAAGAAGGATGCAGTGAACTGGAAGATTGAAAGACTAGCATACAACCTAATAGTAGAGTTCAGTAGTAGAATGGACAAAGGAAAATAGTTAAAGTATAAAATTTACAACCAAGTGAAGCACAAAGTAAGTCAGGAAGTATATGTTGGACATATACTCTTATATTAATATATGGAATAATTCTAATCAAAAGGGTAAATAAAAGTGTAATGAGAAGTGAAAAAAAGGAGATGGAAGTCTTGCATAATTGTAAACAATAAGAAAATCATGTGTGGGATCCACATGGTATCATGGTAAGATTTATACCAAAACAAACATGAGAAACCAGGTTGAAGATGAAGAAAAACTCTCAAAATTTTTTATAAAAGGGAGAGTAGATGAATAGGGTTGCATAGAGAATGCAACCAAGAAATAGATATAGGATGAGGTTCTTAAAGCATTACTTTTTTTCAATAAATTACACAATGAAGAGACTATTGGGAATATAATTAAGTGTGTAGAAAAAGGACAACAAGTGCTATTAAGAGAAAGAGAAAGGGAGAAACATGAGACAAGTCTGCATCATGAAAATTGTTTTATAAAGTTACCAACGACCTACAAATAATGAATTTGCATAGGGCATGAATGGAGAAAAGGAGGCAATTGATGAAAAGAAAAATTGTTGGAACAAATCCATTTTAAAGAATGGAATTCTATATTCCATAGAGCATCCATGGAAAAGGTTGTCAAATTCTCTTAATGAAGAATGGGAGCTATGTGATAATATGGTCATTGAATCCATGAAGCTTTTGGAGGTATTGTTGCAAATTATTAGTGTCAACAGTTTGGCCCAACAAGATGACAATGTAGGCATTGAAATGCAGTTTGGGATGTTGATGAACAAGGTCTAAAAAAAATGGTATAATGGAGAATAGGAAGCGGTGAGATACATCATATGGTTGAATGCAAGAGATTGCATCATTGAGGAAAGAAGGAAACAACAAACTAGAGTATGGGATTCTGAAAATTTGAAAATAGTTGTAGGGAAGCTAGGCAAGCAAGCCAATAGACATCAACAACATAAATTCTAGGAGCTTATGGGATGCAACAATTAAAAACACCAAACTAGGAGGTCATGAACATTTTTAACCTGAGGAGTCTAATGCAGGGGCATCAACCCTAGGAAATATATTTTTACTAGACCCCAAAGGGGTCATAAAATGTCCAAAGGGAAAGACATTTACCTCCAATGTAATTTGTAAAAATTAGGGAAATTTATGTCATTACTAGTGTCTGTATTCTAAATAAATCTAGGTTGTTAGGTTGTTTGATGAGCTAGTGATTTGGGCCGAGTGGGCCTTCGTAAATTTACTGAGCGTTAGGTTGTTGGGACATGTGTCAAAACTGTCTTTGTTTCTATTAGTGTATTTTCATGCCAATAGAGCTATATATGTATGTATATCTAGGATTCAATCAACTAGAAAGTCTTGAGGACTAAAGAAAAACTAGCTCAAGGAAGGAGCATGAGAACTTTGCAATGGGCAGAGAGTATTATAACATTCCTTTGTAATTACATCATTATGAATTATAATAGAATCAATGTTTTTTTAATCTCTTACCTGATGTTTGATTTCTTTATCAAAACTTCCTTTCTCAATGTTGAAAATGGCAACAAGAAATTCCTAATTTAATTTTCCCTTGAATTAAATTAGGAGAGAATTGTAATTCCACATCACACAAGACAACTTGAATGGTTAACTGAGTTGTTATCACTCACTTAGCTTAGTTAATTCAATTTGAGGGCCTAACTTGAGTCATGTAGAGTGGTTCCTAAATTTTAGGAGCGAAGGGTGAATTTAATTTGAGTTGTAATAATTTAATTCGGTTAAACTGAGTTAAAGTCAGTTAAACTAGTTCCAACTGTTGGAGGAACTAGTAGGAGGTCTAGTAGTGGGGTGAAGCTTCAGTGTTCATCCATTTAAATGATGAATCAACCATAATTAACTCATGTATGCATGAAATTCGAGTTATCCAATTGAGATTGGAGTTCAATGGCAGTGTAGTATCAATTCTATAATTTTTCGAGTTGTAGAGGTAGTTCTTGCAGACAGAGAAGGGCCTACATGGATTACACAATTATAATTGGGAATTTCCCTAATTAATAGATGGCTAATTACCAATGAAACAACACAAGGAAATAGGAGCTTGGTAGGAAACATAATTGGCTAAGTATTAGCCAGAGTCATCTTGTGAGGCAGTGAGATAGATTATACTTGTGCAGAATTTGTTCAGGCTTGAAAAAGCATTATATTTATTCTCTATTTTATGATTAATGCAATACAAATAGGAAGTGGTTTTGAGAAGTTTGTTTCCCCTTAGATAAATCTTTGAGCATATTTGATTGAATATTGTCTCATGTTTATGTTGTGGTTTCTTGATCGATTAATTGTTTCCATTGATGAGTAGAGTAGATTTGTTATAGCTCCGATACCATTTGTTATATCTCTGATACCACTTGTTGTAGATCTAACCCAGTTTCATATAGCTCTTATACCACTTGTTATAGATCTAACCCAGAAATATATGATAACAGAAATAACCCAATAAATAACAAGATCGAAATAGATAGAAATGATTCACTTTATTGATCAAAACCCTTAGGATAGGGCAACACCATACATTCACTCCTTAAGGAAGGAGAACACTCCACAAGCCATATGACTTTTCATACAATATTTCTTGACACTATTCCTTGACATCCTCCATGTGGAGTCTCTAGCCTCTATATAGGCCTCATACATGCAATACCATGGATCATTACCATGGTTCCCTCATACCATCCAACTAATACCATGGACCCATTACATTATTACTAACTACTTGTGGTCCCTTACATGATATGGGTTAACCACCTTATTTATTACTATGACCCATCCCATTATTACATTATTACCTTGGGTACCTCCCTTTGTACCCCATATTACCCCCCCTAGGTATATAACAAGATTCAAGTCTTATGTTTATGTTGTGATTCAAGTCTTATGACATCTTGTTAAGGGGTTTAATGAAAATATAGAAAATGTTTGTTGTTATCTCTAGCTCATTTGTTGATGCAGGAATGTTGTCACATGCACCTCTGCTGAAAATGGCTACAACTTCCCCTCCACCTAAAGGTACCACTACAAATTTCTCCCTTCCACCCAAAAAGGAAAATACTTCTTGTTAAGGGTTTTAATGAAAGTATAGAAAATGCTTGTTGTTATCTTTAGCCCAGTTGTTGATGCAGGAATGCTGCCACCTGCACCTCTGCCGAAAATGGCTACAATTTCCCCTCCACCTAAAGGTACCACTACAATTTTCTCACTTCGAGAGGTGATCACTTTTGTTATGTCTTTACCATCTAGCGAACTTAAGAGGGAATCTATTTTCTTGTCTTTCACATCCACTTCGACTTATATAAGAACATATTCAATGTCCTATGAACTGGGATTGTTGTTTCTGCCCAATACAACAAACAAGTAGGTGTCCATAAAACTCATCTTTTGCTTCTCTACAAACCCTACAATCCCTATAACTGTAGGTATAAATTATAAATTATGAAATAATATATTAAGAAATATATTATTACGATATCGTTGGTGCTTTAAATCAAACTTAAAGTGTTTTAACCCTAACATGTGGTTATAAATAATATATTATAATAAATGTTATGTATGTTAAATTAGATTAACAGTAAGACATTTGTAAATTATAAAATATTATACTAAGAATATTAAGTCAAGAATATTATAATTTTAACCCACCTTGAAAGATGCTAAAAGATGTTGATGTACCCATGTTATGCCTCAACATCTCCCCCATATTGGGTTGTAGACCACCTCACAATGCAATTAACAACAAAAAATTATTTTAATGTGGATAAAATGGTTCATAAATAAAATATTTTAATATCCATGTTAATTATGTTATCTATTTTGGATTATGACTTCCACAAATTTAATTTAATTATCAATTAGTTCGATGGTAGGCACTATCTTCTACATAATATTTTGGGATATTTTTAATAGTAGTCACAAATCAAAAATTGAGATTTATCTCAAACTTAAATTTTTTGTCTTGGAAAAGTGTCATATATCATGAAGTAGGTGTTTTGATTTTTATCATGATTGATGTCTACTGGCCCTAGTTAAAATATTTCAACACTTATAGATCCATTTTAAGTACAGATAGAGAATGACTAATTTTTTCAATGTGCAATCTTTTTTTATATTTTGCTCAAATTTTTTAATATTTCTTAACATTCTATAGTTAAAACGAATCTATATTATTAATAAATCATTATGCATATAATTTTATTGAGCACATTTTAAAAACTTAACTTTAAATTTAATAAAATTACAAATTTCTGTTTTTTTCAAATTGTATTTGAGAAATAAAGTTAATTTCTTGGAAAAAAATTTAAAATATTGTACTGACTCGAATTTATTATTTCCAAACATTTTCAACTAAATTTAAATCAAATTAATTATAAAAACATTTAAAAATAAAAAATATATAAAAATATAATGTTTGAACTATGCTATTTTAATTTTAGTGCGAGGAAGTTGAAATTATATAAAATCTTAAACATCGAATTGTCTTGATTTTGTTTGAAGATGGGATTCCGAAAAAATAATTTTTAATATGATATGACATATTAAATGTCTTTGAACTTTTTTTTACCTATATATTCTCTTATGATTATCTGGTCGCGTACTTGGAGTCCTGAAGAAGGGAACATGAAAAGGAAACTTTGAATATGATATCTAAATGATCTGAGATTGTTCAAAGAAATGGAAAAGCATTTTATATGTAAGTTTTCTGGTTCATGTCATTTCAATCATATAAATATATATAAGCATATGGCAATTATGTGACTGTTTGAGTGTTTGAGGTGTTTGGCTTAGTGTTTAAAATCAGATAATATAATAATAGAGTTTTTATTTTAAAAATTGAAAAAATAATCGGATAATAATAATAGTAATAATAGAGTTTTTATTTTAGAATTGGGAAAAAAAATTATATGTAAGTGGTTATGTTCAGTTCATTTCAATTACGCATATATAAGCATATAACAACAATGTGACTGTTTGAAGTGTATGACTTAGCCATGACTTTAAAAATCTAATAATAATAATAATAATAATAAAATATCCATCCTTGTAAGGTGCATATTTACCACCTCATTTTACACCAGCATTGTGCCGTTCACATAGCATATTTTCGACCTCATTTTACGCCAGCATTGTGCAACTCACATAACCACTGATTCTTTAAGTGGCATAGTTACCACCTCATCTTACGCCAGCATTATGCATCCCACATAGACACTGATTCTTTATGACCATTCCATTTTGCACCAGCGTTACGCGGTTAGCGTCATAGCCTGAATGAAAGTTATATCACCGGGTGTGCAACACTAGTAAGGTTGTGTAAACACTGTCTTTCTTCTGTGTCCATCTCCTCTTGGAAAGCGTTATACACCCAGCCAGTTCCATCACGCTTGCCCTCATGGAATCCCGAATATCCACCGGCATTTCCCCTGCCTTGTTGCTAGAAGAGCCTCATATAAATCCACTAATATCTATAGATTCTTAATATTTTTCATGACAGCTTTTGTAAGAAGTAAACATATCGTTTTTCCATTAGGGGTAGTGAGAGGGATTAGAGTGTTTTGATATCCACGTTACTTAATTCAAATTTTGATTAAGTGAAATAATATAGTTTGCGGGCTATTATAAAGGAGTAAAGAATTAAGGAAGTGGAATCATACATCCACATTACAGAAAATAATGTGACAATTATTTTTATTGATAATGATAATATGCTGCAATGAGGCGGATAGGTTTCGTTTATTTTAGAATTGGGGTTAGGGAATTTTGATTTTTAATTTATATGAATGGTTCATATTTATTTCTATGGGAATATTTTTTTGTGTTATATATCATTTAATAAATAATATCAAAGATTTTTTTATTTATTTTTGAATACCACGTGTCTATTTGATATATATATCAAATTCTAAAATATAATTAAAAATATTAGACGACACTCCACTATCTTTTTTATTTATTTTATTCCACTCTCTCTTTCCATTTGTTTCATTCCCCATTTGGTAGATCCATTCATTTCATTCCACCCTATCCATCTATCTCTTTCATTCCCCATTCACCCATTTCACTGTTTCATTACAGGCCTTGAAAATAGATCATAGATCATATAGTACTGACAAGCAATAGAAGTAGATACACTAATATACCAATCCATACCTAACAACGAGTGTTGAACATTGTACATAATGCTTCAAAATGTGTCTCTTTTAATTCTTTGTAAACTTCTCAAACCCTGACGGGGTTCGACGTGTTAGAACTATGAAGACTCGCAAAGTGAGCTTGTTTATTTCATTAGCCATTTCCATTATTTATACATCAATCAGTCGGAGAATCAACAGTGATCTCCACCGGCTCTTACTTACTATTGATTACCCTGTTATCATATAAATAGGGTTTGTCGTCACATGAACAGTCATGGATGGCGTTGGGATTAATACTCGAACACCTTTCCTTAATCACGACGACCTAAACTTTAAGGTGCCCACTGGCCTCAGTCTCAGCTAGGGCTTAAAAAACTTGATAACAAGGTTGTCTTCTTACTAAATTATAATGATGCAACTTTTTCTTGAATGATATCTCTTATTCAACAACAGCCCCAGAGTGCTCAGTATGGCTCCACCTAACAGAGATGGTGTGCTCCTCTCGTCGACCTTCAAATGGTGACACAGACTCCTCTTTACGGATAACCAGGCGCCCTATTAACATCGATCAAACATACAAACTTAACCAAAGGTGAAAAGTCACACAAACATACCTTCACGCTCGCCACAATGTTCTCAAACTTCAGCTCCACACAACAACGAAAAATTCAAAGGGCCACTTTATGGCAACAAAATGTAGCCACACCAATGGGGCTCACAACAAAAACTACTGACTCCTTCAATTCACAAATGATAGCTTCTATTGGTGCAACGACACTCCATGTGTTGCCCTTCTCCACACATGGAGACCATACTTCAATTCACAGCTCAGCTACATGATAGCCACGGCCTTGCAACTTCACGCACACTTTCAGCGTTCACAACAGACTTGGTTGTCTTCCCTTTCACAAGCTCGTGCACTTTAATAGAAATCACTTGGGGTACCCAAATTTCTTGGTTCTCGGGCTAGCTCCATCGGTGGCTCAACGCTCTATGACCTCCATGACCAAGCTCACTGCCAACTCCCTCACGCTGCTCTACACACATTAGGACAACAACATATCTCTTCACTTTGCTTCACACTAGCTCAGGTTTACGATCTTCTCCTACAACGGATTTCTTCTCCTCCAGGTGGCTCGATCCACCCTCAGCGACGTCCACAACTCAACCTCCTATGATTAGAATTACACCACCGTCTCTTCCTCGGATATCTATGTAAGGACCTGCGGTCCTTAACTTGCCCACCAGGTGGTGTGTGACCGCGGGTGAGGCTTGAAGGAGCAAGTGCAACTGCGGTTGGACGAAGTGCGACGGCGTTC
This sequence comes from Pinus taeda, assembly GCA_000404065.3. Taxonomy (NCBI): domain Eukaryota; kingdom Viridiplantae; phylum Streptophyta; class Pinopsida; order Pinales; family Pinaceae; genus Pinus; species Pinus taeda. Next base: position 31,059 of record APFE031481404.1, on the reverse strand, counting down.
CAACATAGGTGCAAGCTCTTTGTTATGCAATGGAGATAATGGAGAAGGGCAAGCATGTCTATATGCATAGGGAGCGTGGTGTTAACATATGGAGGCCGACCCATATTGGAGGAGGGGCCGACATGATACTTGATGACTTTGCGATGGCGTGTGGAGCGCTGGGCGAGTCGGCTGGGCAGCCAGACTTCGCCCTACGCTTGGTATATACAAGTGAAGCGTGGAGATCATTTGGCATCCAACATTCACTCATCGCTCAACAAGAGAAGTGCATAGGACAAGGTGAAGGCGCAGCAAAGGAAGGAGGGCGCAGATTGGGTGATGCGCCCATTCTTGGGCGAAGCCGCACGGAAGTAAACGCACATCTTGGTCTTGGGTGAAGGGCGCGGGCAGGGTCGCCCGCCGGTTGGAGAAGGGCGTGCACAGGTGCGTGGCGCCTGGCTTTGTGCGACGACTTGGCATGGGTTCTTGGGTGACTCGGGGAGTGCTCGCCCGTCGTGCAAGTGTGCATGAAGGTGAGTTGGTCGACACAGTGAGAGCGTGCGGATGGGTGACCGGATGAGGGCGCGTCGTGCACGATGGAACGATGGAGACGAAGGTTGGAACTGGAGGTTGTAGAGTTGGGCAAGCGGTACTACGTGCTGCTCCACACAATTTGGGTGTTTGCCAAGAGTTGACAAGTGGGACTGTGTGTGGGCAGGTATACACAATTTGGGTGTTTGCTGGTCAACGAAGAGCGAGCCAAGTGAAGACGTGCAACGAGGTGAACGAAGGGTTGGTGAGTCGTGTGATGACCGTGCGGAGGTGCCGACGAGTTGGGCAACCGAGTTTGCCGAAGTTGTGAAAATTGGTTGTGTAAATTTGGGGTTTCCCAAGATTTAACTTGTACTTTGTAAAAGTGAAGATTGTATAATATATTGATTCAGGCTGACTCATATTGCAGGGAGTTGCCCCTCCCTTTATATTGTTGTGCATTTCTCTTGTATAATGTTGTTGATAATGAATGTGTATGGGTGTTCATTGGTATAAAGGAAACATAATAATACTTGGTAACGAAAATAAAACTAAGTATGGAATGTTAAGGCGTAGTCTACAATCATAAGTATTGGTGAAAAGAAAACGGTTGGTAGTGTCGCACCTCGCTATAAGTGGTTGAAAGACTACCACAGGTGTAGGGGCGTGACAGTTGGTATCAGAGCTTGGTTGGAGCTGGTGTTAGAGAAAGGTTTCTCGTGACGAAGTGACAGTGGAAGCAGGTACTTGCAGGTGAAGGAAGCTGATTTCACATACAGGTGGAACAAGGGCTGGTTCATGGTTGCAGGGAACTTGGTGAAGCTGGTGAATGGTGAAACAGGTTTAATAGGGGTGAAGCTTAGTGCTTGGGCCAAGCTGAATGAAAAGGCATGGCAGGTTTGGAAGAATGCGAAGGGAAGCTCTTGCTTACCTTATACAAGTTGAAGCGGATGAATGAAGAGAATCCCCGGATTCGAGAGAAGCTTGAAGTCTTGGAAAAGAATGTTGAAGACGAACTTCTTCAACTTGGTTGGACAATGGAGCAAGAAGAAATTGCAGATTGTGCTAACAAGGAAGAGGAAGTCATGATGATTGAGGATGTTGCAGATGTGACAACGATGGAGGATGAACTTAAGATTGATCAAGTTGGACCAGGATCGTGCAATTTGTAGACATGGATGGATGAGGATACTCATATGGAGGAGCCTCATGATGATGAAGTAAGTATTGATACTTGTGTTTCACTTGAGCATTTGGTAGATGGACCGTATACAGGGAAGGGCAAAGTCAGTTTGATGATGCAGAGGAGCATCTTACCATCGATGACTATGATGAGACCTTGTATGGAGAAGCAAGGACGATTGACTATTACAGGACTTGTTGGGGTTGTTTGTGACCTTATGATAGAAGGTGCAAAGGCTCGTGACAAGGGAGGAACATGATGATCATTGCGGATGAATGGGTCATGCTTTAGCCACTTTGGCTAAGTGCCCGGAATGAATCATGGACATATTGAAGAGGGGCACACACACTTGAGTCACTTGGGTGGACTTCTCATGGCCGAGACCAAGCATAAGTCTTGGTGGAACCTTTAGTGGGAGAGCTATGATGGAAGGGACTCGTGATGATGATGATGATATGGTTGGGTGACTGAGTTCACTAGACCGAAGATTGCAGCTTGGATGAGGATGGCCGATTGTTGTGATGGGTCTACATGGTTGGACTACATGGGCAACTTAGTCATGGACATCAGGTTGGAGACATGGATCATGGTAGTCTTATGCAGTGACATGATGCAGGAGCACTTGAAGAGGTGTCACTTATGGGCATCCAATGAGGAGTGCCAAGGCAGGGATGTTGTGCAGGTAGATTTGCTAATGTGACATGGAGATGTTTTACTTATGAGCTGATGGAGAGGTTGTGCACTTATGTACAACAAGGCTATGGACTTCGATGGAGTTGTGAGTAGAGTATGGAGCATTCCTACTACATGGAGAGCTGAGGCATCTTGCAGAGACCTTTGGGCTGAGACTTTTATGCTTGCTGAGATGTTGGCTGGAGATGACTCATGGAGCTCATGATGACATGAGGTTGTGACTTTTGGGGACTTCATATATGGTGGACTTAGAGGATCTGATGCATTGAGGAGCTGAGGTCAAAGACTTTGATGCAGGATGGGTGCATACTTTCAAGTACATGTATGGGAATGGCTTGAAAGAGTGGCTTGACGAGGAGGATCGATATGAGACACTTTGGAGTGATGGAGTTATGACGATGATGATGTCTTGGTGGCAACACTTGGGCATGGGTTGAGTCGAGACTCAACCACTTTTGACATGGGAGCTGATTGATCTACGATCATGGGCAACACATGGATAGATGAGACAAGTGTATACTTGTTTCTATGGCAGACTTGAGGGATGGCACATTGCAGATATGATGGAGGTTGCTTCATGGACCTGGATATTGCACATCGAGAGTCGGAGTTTGATGAGATGGTCTCTTCATATTGAGGCACACATATGGATGATGTTAGGATAGATGTGGCTGATTTCATGTAGCACATTAGTACCGAACATCATGGACATCATGTTCCAGATGATATGAGGGCTACTTCATGGACTTGAGCGTGGCTTACACTTATATGGAGATGGATTCTTGATCGAGTTGATGATGTGACCGGATGTTCTGAGAAACAACTGATGGTGGCATGAGGATGTGCATTCTCATGATTTGAGCGTGACAGTTGGATTAGCTACCCAACTAGTTCAGACATGGGGGACGTTAGTGTATAGAGATATGTTGGCATTATGTTGGAGTATCATGGCAGCAGTTCACATGAGGACGATACATGATGAGTTCGACACCATATGTTGCAGAAAGCATGCAGCTTGAGATGGAGGGGCCAGCGTTCCACGATGAGGAGCAACATGTGGAGATTGTGATAGGGTGGTTGATAATCATGGATTGAGATGATTTCTGATGTACGACATACTGATGGGATGTATACCTTGGTATGGTGATCTTGGTGGATAGCTACCCGGATGGTATGTTGTCGAGGGTTACAACGACTTCAGGGGGAGGAGGATGTAAGGACCCGCGGTCCTTAACTCGCCCACCAGGTGATGTGCGACTACAGGTGAGGCTTGAACGAGCAAGTGCGGCTGCGGTTGGACGAAGTGCGACGACGTTCCAGCATAGGTGCGAGCTCTTTGTTATGCGATGGAGATAATGGAGAAGGGAGAGTATGTTTATATGCGTAGGGAGCGTGGTGTTAACATATGGAGGCCGACCCATATTGGAGGAGGGGCCAACATGATACTTGATGACTTTGCGATGGCGTGTGGAGCATTGGGCAAGTCGGCTAGGCAGACAGAGTTCGCCCTACGCTTGGTATATACAATTGAAGCATGGAGATCATTTGGCATCCAACATTCGCTCATCACTCAACAAGGGAAGTGTGTAGGACAAGGTGAAGGCGCAACAAAGGAAGGAGGCAACAGATCGGGTGATGTGCCCATTCTTGGGCGAAGCCACATGGAAGTAAACGCACATCTTGATCTTGGGTGAAGGGCACAGGCAGGGTCGCTCGTCAGTTGGAGAAGGGTGTGCACAGGTGTGTGGTGCCTGGCTTTGTGCGACGACTTGGCACGGGTTCTTGGGTGACTCAGGGAGTGCCCGGCCATCGTGCAAGTGTGCACGAAGGTGAGTTGGTCGACACGGTGAGAGCGTGCGGACGGGTGGCCGGTTGAGGGCGTGCCATGCACGACGGAACGGTGGAGACGAAGGTTGGAACTAGAGGTCGTAGAGTTGGGCAGGTGGTACTATGTGGTGCTCCACACGATTTGGGCGTTTGCCAAGAGTTGGTAAGTGGGACTCCATGTGGGCAGGTATACACGGTTTGGGTGTTTGCTGACCAACAAAGAGCGAGCTGGGTGAAGACGTGCAACGAGGTGAATGAAGGGTTGCTGAGTCGTGCGACGACTGTGTGGAGGTGCTGACAAGCTGGGCAATCGAGTTTGCCAAAGTTTTGAAAATTGGCTAAGTGTAAATTTGGGGTTTCCCAAGATTTAACTTGTACTTTGTAAAAGTGAAGATTGTATAATATATTGATTCAGGTAGACTCATATTGCAGGGAGTTGCCCCTCCCTTTATACTGTTGTGTATTTCTCTTGTATAATGTTGTTGATAATGAATGTGTATGGGTGTTCATTGGTATAAAGGAAACATAATAATACTTGGTAACGAAAATAAAACTAAGTATGGAATGTTAAGTCGTAGTCTACAATCGTAAGTATTGGTGAAAAGAAAACGGTTGGTAGTGCCGCACCTCGCTATAAGCGGTTGAAAGACTACCGTAGGTGTAGGGGCGTGAAAATCTATGTCCAATAATTCCAATACACAGGTAGCAGTCACACTACACGTGTTGGAGAAGCTACATCGCCCTTTTCGATCTCTTCCTCACAACACTCAACACGCAACAGCTCAAGTGTTTGGTAGACTATCTAACTATGTAAGCCTCAAAACACTCGACTCACCAATCCACAGTCACCGCACCAGACTTGATCATCTCTCGTGGTAGATGGGAAACGACTCTCCACGCTATTAGGTTTGAATATGGAGATTACTTATAACCGTCGCACACCATGCAGAGTTGACAAGCCCTTCAAGCCACTGCACCCACACAATCTGGCCACTAAGCCCTCCTCTATCTCTTCACACCACAGGGCCCACAACATTGCACACCATCAAGATTATATCTTTGGCTCTGAGCTCACACGCTCCTAGGCTCACCCTTATGCCCTCTTCCAAAAAATGCTAGACCTCACATAGCTCCACAGGCTCTGGTAGTGAGTCTCACCACACAAGGCGACCTCTCAATATCTCACCCGAGCTCTGTCTCCTCACAACTTGCCTGAGCTCTAAACTGGCATGCAAACGATTTCAACTGATGCAAGCTCACAATCTCAACATCACTTCACGGCACTGAGGCTCCTTGCAAAAACAACACTAACAACACATGACTCCTTGCAGAATTCTCTTTCACTATGGCATATCTGCAAGCCACCTTTGCATGCCTTCAAATGCATAAGGCAACCTCTTTCAATCACAAAATTGATCTCTGTCAGTGTTCTTCCATGCTTCAGTGTCCCAGGCACATAGCGCAATACCAAACACACATGCATCTACCCCAAACACACAGATTGTCTCTCCTCTTACTCACGACTCCTCTACCTCTTCCTAGCCAGTATAATCGAACAATGTCTACAGGTGGAGCAGCGCTCTCCAAATAGTGATGAAATGCAAATTCAAATTCACAAGAACACTGGATTACTAATGCACTCCATCAGCTCCACAGAACATCAATATAAGCTCTTTGCTTTTTATAGATCCAACACCCAACTTCTGCACTTCCGGGCTTTGGTATGCACCAGCGTCCTCTAGACCTTGCAAGGCACTCCCTCACAACCAGAATGGTCCTTTGTTACTTCCACCTCATTGAAACAATTCTTCAACATGTATCTGTGCCACGCAAATAGACAAAATCACTATGTCTCACAACTCAACCAATGTTCTTCCAACAACGCTCTACTAAACTGCTCCAGCTTACACCATCGAGCCAACACGACCTCTGCACAACAGTAAGCTACCTAGGTCACATTGAATTCAAAACAACATTGACAACGCTCGTCACATCTCTTCAGGAAACACTCAACTTCAGACACTCCTCAAGTCTGCAAACACTCTTCCTGGTCTGATCTCCACCGGCTCTGATACCATGTTAGAACTATGAAGACTCACAAAGTGATCTTATTTATACATCCATGAGCTAGAGAATCAACAATAATCTCCACCGACTCCTATCGACTATTGATTATCCCACCATCAAATGAACAGGGTCTTCCGTCACATGAATAGTCACAAGGTGCGTCGAGATTAATACTCTAACACGACGACGATTGGAAGAAAGCCTATTTTCTGTAATAAATACGTTAATGCCAAATATTGAAGTCATTTTGTTGTGTCATTGGTTCTTACATTGGTTTTTAATTTCTTTTAATGCTTTGTTTTGATCGTAGGCCATGAGAATCGAGATGGGTTAGAACCGTCTACTTGTTGTTTACCCACGCACAAGAAATGTCTTTGCCAAGAAGTAACACCATCTACCGGTATATTTTCAACCAATACCTTTCAATAAGCCTAACTTATACGTGTTTGCTACTTTTAAAAGTTCATCCTCGTTGTCTACGCGTGAGCTATTTTTCAACCTATTTATGCTCAAAGAGACAAAATTCATTGGGAGGTGTACATTTTTCCTTTTTAATATTTTGTATGCATTACCATTTAGAATTGCATGTTACAATACCAACCTGGATTTGCCTTAAAAACTCCAACAAGAAGCACATGGTGAAGAGAATATATATTGACATAAAGCATATGCCCCATTTCCTTACTATGAAATGACTCCTCGACATATTTAAATAATATTTTATTTAATATTTATATATACAAGAGGATTAGGTCAATTTTAAAAAATT
>APFE031481404.1:0-14098 GCA_000404065.3 Pinus taeda | reverse complement strand
AACAATAAAATCTTGATTTAATTTTCCCTTGAATTAAATTAGGAGAAAATTCTAATTCCACATCACAAGACAACTTGAATGAGTTAACTGAGTTGTTATCCCCCAGTTAGCTTAGTTAATTTGATTTGAGGGCCTAACTTGAGTCATGTAGAGTGGTTCCTAAATTTTAGGAGCCCGGGGAGAATTTAATTTGAGTTGTAATAATTTAATTCAGTTAAACTAAGTTAAAGTCAGTTAAACTAGTTTTAATTGTTGGAGGAACTAGTAGGAGGCCTAGTAGTGGGGTGCAGCTTCAGTGTTAAACCATTTAATTTTTCGAGTTGTAGAAGTGGTGCATGCAGTGAGAGAAGGGGCTACAGGGATTACACAATTCTAATTGGGAATTTCCCTAATTAATAGGGGGCTAATTACCAATGAAATAATGCAAGGAAATAGGAGCTTGGTAGGAAACATAATTGGCTAATTATTGGCCAGATCAGCTTGTGAGGCAGTGAGATAGATCATACTTGTGCAAAAAAATTTCAGGCTTGAACAAGCATTGTATTTCTCCTCTATTTTATGACTAATGCAATATTATTAGGAAGTGGTTTTGAGAAGTTTCTTTTCGCTTAGATAAATCTCTGAGCATATTTGATTGAATCTTGTCTCATTTTTATGTTGTGATTTTTTGATCGATTAATTGTTTCCATTGATGAGTACAATTTATTCAAATATTATGTTTATGTTGTGATTTCTCGATCGATTAATTATTTCTGCTGATGAGTAGAGTAGATTCAAGTCTTCTATTTTAACATATTACATAATAAGTTTGAATCTATAAGGAATTTCTACATGGTATCAGAGCAATTTGAAGTTTGTGTAGGAGGTTTGAATTACAAGATCAGTGTTGCGGGTTTTCACCATGACTAAGAAGATGACTTCCACCAGACTCAAGCTTGAGTATGCTATGGAAGGAACCACAAATTTTGTGGCATGGAATATCTGTATGGAGGCGGTATTAGATGATAATGGGCTACTAGATTACATCAAGATAGATGTAGTTAAACCCCCAGCAGTTGATGCCCGAGATCTTTCTTAGTGGAAGAAGGATATAGCTAAAGTAAGGAGGATCATATTGGAGTGAGTTTGAGATCATATTGTCTCGAATATCCACGGGAAATAAACTCCATTCTCGATGTGAAAAACATTGACCGACTTGTTTGAGAACAAAAGTGACCAGAGGAAGCTGGCACTGAAGGACAAGCTTCGTAGCATCAAAATGCAAATGGTTGAATCGATTCTGTAGTACTTGAGAAAATTCACATAGTGTCATGATTAACCTGGTAGGGTCAGTATTACTATTCCATAAGAAGATATCGGAGCTCTAGCCTTGTTGGGTCTTCCCAAGAGCCGGAACAGTCATTAGGATTACATGAATTGTAGAGACAAACTACCAAGATGGTAGTGATGATGGTATGATCTCATGCAGGAAGAGATTAGGCGGAGAAAGAGAGATGGAAATTCATCCAAGGTTGAGGATGAGGAGAACTGTGCCTTAGCTAGAAAGGAAAAAAAAAAGAGAAAGGGAAGAAATCCCAATCAAAAGGATATTTTGGTGAGGAAGGCAAGAAGAAAGACTTATCAAAGATTAAATATTTTCACTTCATGAGCTAGGACACTATGCCATGAAGTGTCCACACTAGAAGGCCAACAAGGAGCCCTCAATAGGAGCAGCAGGTGAAGCTCTAGCTTCACAATTCAAGTTGGATTTTACACTCATTACATGCATGGTAAGATCGGTGATGGGTAGTGTGTGGTATATTGATAGTGGAACCTCATTCCATATGACAAGAAACAAAGAAATTTTCAATGACTTGGAGGAGAAGGACCTCCAGATGCACATCAAGATGGGAGATGATGGAAGGTATAGTGCAACCAATATCGATACAGTTACTTTTCAGAGGGATTTTAGTTCTCCTCTCACATTAAAATATGTCATGTATGTTCCAAGTCCAAATAATAATTTAGTTTTAGTTTCTATGTTGGAAGACTATGGCTACAATGTGATATTTAGAAAAGGAAAGGATTTCCTTAGACATATCACCATAGGACAAGTGAAGCGGATCGTGGTTCGAGTGAAGAACCTATACAAATTGGATGTAGAAGATTGTGCTGCTTTGATAAGGAAAGAAGAGAAGTTCCAGAGCCAAGACATCAGTGAATTATGGCATAGGAGACTTGGCCATTTGCACCATGGAGCTATTTAGATCATGCAACATATTTCTACAGGACTTCCCAAGGATGCACTAGAGCAACGAGATACATGCAAAGGGTTTACACTAGGGAAGTACACCAAATCCACCTTTCATGATAAGGATAGTAGAGCGCAATTATTGCTTGAAAAAGAGTTCACTCAGATGTGTGTGGACCTTTTTCGATATCCTCCACAACCAAGAACGGGTATTATGTTATATTTGTAGATGATTTCTCACATAAGTGTTGGATTTTCTTCATGTAGAAGAAAGACTAGACATTCTCCAAATTTTGTGAATTTAAAGCACTTGTTGAGAAAGATTTTGGCAGGAAAATGAATGCCCTCAGGAGTGATAACGGCGGTGAATATGTGTCGAATTAGTTCAATAAATTATGTGTAACAGAAGGGATTCGATGGGAGTTAATAACACCCCATAACCCATAGAAAAAATGGGTGGCTGAGAGGAAGAACAAAAGTATTGTGGGAGCTACACAGGCAATGTTGCATGATCAGGTCCTACCATTGCACTTGTGGGTCGAAGATTGTGACACAACTGTATATGTGTAGAACAAGAGTCCTCATCGAATTCTCGAGATGAGTACACTAGAAGAATATTTTTCAGCGAAGAAACCAGTCATGTCACACTTCATGATATTTGGTTCATTAGTTTACTATCATGTTTCCAAGGATGCAAGGAAAAAGCTATAGATGATAGCGGAGTTGGGCATATTTTTGGAGTACACCGATACACCTCACAACTATCGGGTGTACCTTCCATATCACAGGATGGCATTGTTTAGTAGAGATGTGAAGTTCAATGAAGAGAAGGCCATGAGATGTTCCCTTGAGAGGGAGCTACAGTTGCATGTAGATGAGGAGATTTTGGCTCCAAGTAAAGAACCTCATGATGTTGTGAAGAAGCCACAAGCAAAGGAGCAGAGAGTGGAAGCACCCACTCATGTAGAGACATCCAAAGATGGAAGGAAGCACACTCGGGAAGCTGACAGATTATTGCATGATGTCGAAGAGAATGTTGGAGCACCGACATCACAGCGCAGGCAAAGGAGGTCTCTTGATCAGGACACCGAGTACATGGCTTTAATGAGTGAGCTAGCTGAGATAGAACCATCCTCATTCGAGGAAGCAGTGCACAATAAATTATGGGTTGATTCCATGGTAGCGGAATATGATTCCATAGTCAGAAACAATGTTTGGGAAGTTGTCCCAAGGCCATAGAAAAATTCAGTGGTAGGTTTGAGGTGGATCTACAAGGCAAAGCAAGCAGCAAATGGAAGCATCGACAAACACAAGGCTAGATTTGTGGACAAGGGTTTCTCTCATGTGGAGGTAATTGATTATGAGGAGACATTTACTCCAGTTGCAAGGTACTCTTCTATCATATCAATTCTAGCACTTGTAGTGTAGATGGGATGGAAGATCAACTAGATGGATGTGAGGACAACATTCCTCAATGGAGTGATTGAGGAGGAGGTGTACATTGAAAAACCAAAAGGATTTTAGACCTTCGATAAATATTCACATGTGTGTAGACTCAAACAATTATTGTATGGATTGAAACAAGCACCCTATGCCTGGTACACCAGGATCGACAGCTATTTCACCAGGTTGGGCTTAACCGAAAGTGAAGTAGATGCAAACCTTTACCATATTGTTGTTGAAGGTAAATTGTTGATTATAGTTTTATATGTCAATGATTTGATTACAACCGATGATGAGAAGTTGATAAAATCTTGCAAAGAGTATTTTGCAATGGAATTTGAGATGAACAACATGGTACTCATGCATTATTTTCTCAGTTTGGAAGTATGGCAAGGATATGGGGAACTATTTGTCTCTCAGGGAAAGTATTCCAATGATATATTGAAGAAGTTCCACATGGAGAGCAACAAACCCATGGAGACTCCTCTAGTAGGGAATTGGAGGAAGGAAGATCCTATATGAAGATCCATCAAAGAGGAAGAGCACATCAAGAGGAATCTTTAGTATTGGGTCAGCATCAGTTTCTTGGTACATTAGGAAGTAAAGGTCAATTACACTCGGCTCAACAAAAGAAGAGTACATGGTTGTTATTCAAGCAGCTTGTGAAGCTATCTGGATGAGGAATATTCTTGTTGGGTTATTTGGTCAAATGATTGATCCAACCATGATTTACTGTGACAATCAAAGTGTATCAAAATCTCTGAAAATCTAGTTTTTTACAATCAATCCAAGCATATCGACATCCAGTATCACCATCTACGATATTGTGTGCAAAGGTGAATCATGCTGTTGGAATACATTCCTGGAGAGGAACAAGATCCAAATATTTTGACAAAGGAAATTTCAAGAGGAAAAATTGAGTTCCATAGAGACAGGATTGGGGTATTTGATCATCCCTTTCTTGTTGAGAGGGAATGTTGAAAATGGAAACAAGAAAATCCTGATTTAATTTTCCTTCGAATTAAATTAGGAGAGAATTGTAATTCCACATCACAAGACAACTTGAATGAGTTAACTTAGTTGATATCACTCAGTTATCTTAGTTAATTCTAGTTGAGGGCCTAACTTGAGTCATATAGAGTGGTTCCCAAATTTTAGGAGCCTAGGGTGAGTTTAATTTGAGTTGTAATAATTTAATTCAGTTAAACTGAGTTAAAGTTAGTTAAACTAGTTCCAATTGTTGGAGGAACTAATAGGAGGTCTAGCAGTGGGGTGCAGTTTCAGTGTTCAACCAAATAACTGATAAATAAACCATAATTAACTCATTCATGCATGAAATTCGAGTTACCCAGTTGAGATTGGAGTTCAAGGGAAGTGTATTATCAGTTGTATAATCTTCCAAGTTGTACAGGTGGTGCCTGCAGTAGAAGAAGGGCTTATAGGGATTGCACAATTCTAATTGGGAATTTCCCTAATTAATAGGGAGCTAATTCCCATGGAAACAACGCAAGGAAATAGGAGCTTGGAAGAGTGTAGAATTGGTTAATTATTTGCTAGAGTCAACTTGTGAGCCAGTGAGATAAATTATACTTGTGTAGAGATTGTTTAGGTTTGAACAAGAATTGTATTTCTTCTCTATTTTCTGACTAATGCAATACATATAAGAAGGGGATTTGAACAATTAATTTCCCCTAAGATAAATCTCTGATCATATGTGATTGAATCTTGTCTCATGTTTATGTTTTGATTTCACGATCGATAAATTGTTTTCGTTGATGAGTAGAGTATATTCAAGTCTTTTGTTTTAGCATATTACATAAGAAGTTTGAATCTACAAGGAATTTGTACAATCAAAACATGTGTTGAAGCCCTATTTCAAAGAAAAACATGTTTGTGTTATCTAACTAGTGCTACATATAAAAAATTTGTATTGAGTTCGTTCCTAGTAGTGGGTTGAGAATACAGACCCTCTAATAAACTCACAAGTTAGAGATTCAAGACTTGAAAGTATCAGGAGGACCACGAGAAAGGCCGAGCCTGAGTTGAGACTTTGTGAGTTGTATTGGTATGGATCAACATACTGAAGGTTGGGGTTAGTCAAATCAGAAGAACCAAAGCTCACAGAAATTTGTACATAGGGTGGGAGTTTAATGCAAGGACTAGAGAAAGCTTCTAATGGATAGAACCTCATCCATGAGTATTACACTATAGTCATCGATTAAATTTATGGTGCACAGAAAGAGCAGACCCCCCTCCCATGCTTATGTCATGGGGGTACCCCCCATCAAATTGTCAATTAACTCTGCCAAGTCTTAGTCATCAATCAACTGAGTGGAAGTGCCACTCAAGACTTTGAGTTTAAAAGCCCCCACTACTATTAACGTCACTAGGGAAGGCCCCCACAATTTTTGTGAGCCATTGATTTTGAGAATGGATCGTGACCATTGATCAGAGATAGATATCTTGTCAAGGTCACTTAGGCGCCGACAAGTAGGACCAACTGCCTCAGGCTAAACCTATAGACAAAGCTTTAGGTAAGTGTGGGGTTCAAGACCTTAGTCCTGGGTATTGGGAATAGTTTGATCATTTTAAGATTGACCCAAGATTTAATTCCCTATAAAGTTTTGAATGAAACTATGAGAAAATAGCGATAAAACATTCCTATGACAACAAAAGAAAAGTGATATTGGTTGCAATAAAAATCCATCGAGAGGGGGATAATCGAGTCCAGTAGCCATAGTGGTTGTGTCAAAGTTTAAAATATTGTTTAAGATTTGCCTGGTCATATAACAAATAACGTTAAAAAGTATTACAACAATATACTAGATATGATTTAATCATGTTACTGGGAATTGAATTAAGGTGGAGAATTGAGAAAGAATAATCTTTCCTCCCAACCACACATTGTGTGTGTGTGTATGTGTGTGAAGGAAAAATGATATAAAATAGCCAATGTTGTTGACCTTTCAATAGGAAAACCACACTAGTAACACTAAAATAAACATTCAATGTAGATGGTTAGAGACACTTTATCATCAAAATCAAAATTTTGACCTTTCAATAGGAAACCACACTAGTAGCATTAAAAAAAAAAGATTTTATTTAGATGGTCCAAGATAACTTCAGTATCAAAATCAAAATGCCATAAAATGGTGAGTCCTTAAAAATACAGCTGACATCCAAGAAAAAGAATTAGGCCACAAGTATTATGAATGCATAAGCTAAAAATATTAATAAATTAATTAAAACTAGTGAATTATACGAAAGGACCAGAGGAGGAGTTGAGCCTCCAGTTCTAATAGTCTTAGAGCAACATTGAATAGCATGTCAATAATAACTTGACAGTGTTGAGGTTTGTAGCTTAGAACTAATGTTTTTCTCTTATAGTTGAATTTCATATAGTTGTAATAGGATATCTTCCTTGGTTTCTTTCTCATGTCATTAAGATCTTACCCACAAACATTTTCATGTGCCAATACATGTTCACAATTTCCCAATTTTGTGCCCTTCCTGCTATGAGGTATCTAGTTCCCCAATTCAATGTTCATGTCCATATTATTGATAACCCCATGCTCCCCTAAATTTGATTCTCCATTGTGTATTTTTCTTGTTAGATGATATTTTCCTTAGATCTAAACTCACATATGAATTCCATGGACTCGAAGCTTCTAGGATACACTCCACTAAAAGAGCTATCGGCATACTTACCATACAAACCAAAAGGATTGGAATTAGCCTCAATGACTAGGGCAAGATGATTTTCCATGTGATCAGGTGCTCAATATTTAGCTCAAAATTCAAAGTTCTCAGATTGGCCCCAAAACGATATGGTTGCGTCCATCTCGTCAAGACGATCGCAACGCAATTTCTTTCATTCAAAACGAAGTCCGGATGAAGGAGAAAAGGCCTGTTGTTCATTTTCCTAAACAACTAAAAAAAGTGTACAATGGGACAGAGTGATGACATGGCAGTTTAGTTAGCAAGGGGAATCTTCTTCATTTTTTGCCCAATGGGGCTGTGACAAGTGTCACCCCTGGATTCGCCAGTTTGGCTAAGGGAAGGTGAAATTGCCTAATTGATCTTTAAAGTGGAACTCGATTTTTATTTATTTATTTAAATATCATTATATATATATATTATATATTATATATATTATATATAATATATATATATATATAATATATATATATATTATAGAGAGAGAGAAGAGAGAGAGAGAGAGAGAGAGAGAGAGAGAGAGAGGAGAGAGATATATATATATATATATAATATATATTTATATTATATTATAATGTATATATTATATTGATTATTTTAAATTATGTATTATAAATATAATTAATATATATATGTTATATATTAAATTTAAACCCACATTCGCAATTAAACCAAATTCCTAATGTAATGGCAACGAAATATCAAATGGTGCATTAAACCAAGTTTCGAGTGGCAATGTTTATTAAAGTCAATGAGGAGCGAAGGGAGGGGGAATGGAACTCATGACCTCTCCCGCCCCACCACAAAGCATTACCATCAAGCTACAACCACATACATTGAAAGGAGGGGTAGGGCAATTGTATTAAAGCTAGAACGTTGACCGACGGGGAGAGGAGGGAGCTAACCCCCTCTCCATGCGACCTCAAACACATACCCGAGGGCTAACCATTAAGCGCAATTAGTGCCATTAATCTCGTTTAACATTAATTAACTTGAGTTTAAGATGGCGATAGTTTTGGAGGCCTGCCAAATTAGGCAGAAACTGCCAATTTTGGCGGACTTAACTAGAGTCTCTCCAGATTTAGTGGAGGTTTTCTAGGAAAAATTAAAAGAGGCATAACTTACTCAAGTTTCAACCAAATTGAGATCAGAAAGAAGTTTTCTTAGATAATTTGGACCTTATGAACACATTGTTGTAGGTATCAAGAGCCATAGAGCTTTGTAAACAATGTTTTTGCCACATTGAGCTAATATAGAGGCCCAAGCCACGGAAGCTGGATGAAGGAGATGTAGCCCAAGAGGGGTGAACTCCTTCATCAAAACATTGTTTTAATGTGTCTCTTTGATGGTTTGTTGTAATTTACATGTTTTTTTTCATTATTCATTTTTTAAGCTATTTTGCTCATGAATGTCTTGTTTAATTCAAGGAAATTTACCTGTTTATATGCACCAACAACTAAGGAAACCTCAGCACAAAAATCAAGAAGCAAGCACATATTTCTTAATCTGTAATTGTTATTAGCACAACAAAACTAATCATACAAAAACAGATCAAGTTGGTATCAGAGCACAAGGTTGAATTGCTTGCTCGCTTGAGTTTATGAAATTAGGGTTTTAATGGTTGCACAATTGTGATGCTTACAAGGTTAAAGTTGCAAAGAGAAGGGAAGCTATTGGTTGCAACTCCTGAGGTAATGCCCAGAATAAGGAGAGCCACAAGGCCACAATCTCCACCACCCAAAGTTCCAATTCCAGCTGCACTTGAAGCTCCTCAAGTTTTTCCTTCAACTGAGATTGAAGAGGTACAATCAGTATAAAAATTTTCAAGCCTAAATCCATATTCATTATGTCTGGAGAAACAGAGCATGAAGGTCCCTATTCAGAAGAGGAAGAATTCAAGAAAGATTTATATACTTTGACTGAGATGGTTAAAGTTCTCTATGAAGAGAGGAACACCAGAATGGTTGGAGAGAGTTCTAAACCTCCACATGGAGAAGGAAGCTTAGAGGATAAAAAATATGAGAATAAGGATTCCAAAGGGAATGGTTGAAATCCACCTCCATCTCCACCATCCTCATCATCTTCCTCATCATCTTCACCATCTCACACAACATCATTTTCCACTACCACCATTGCCCATACTCATTCCAAAACCCCAAAAGGAAAAGCCCCATTACTAAAATTGGACATAAAATTAGAACTTCCCATGTACAATGGAGAAGTGAATGCAGAAAAGTTGGACAATTGGATTCGACAGTTGGAGGTATATTATAGAATTCAGAACCTTCAAGAAGACAACATAAAGATCCAGTTGGCTTCACTGAGTCTAGAAGGAGCTGCACTAGTTTGGTGGGAAGCAAAGACTCAAGAGGAAATGAGAATCCATGGTAAGATATCCATCACTTGGGTTGAATTTGTTTCTGCAATTAAAAGACAATTTTATCCTTTAGCCTATATGCAAAAAGCCATTATGAGTTGGCAGAATTTTAGGCAGATTAAAGGCCAAACAATCCAAGATTATACACATGAGTTTAGAAAAGGAGCTTTGTTATTAGGAGTGAATTTTAATTCTCAAGATACACTGCTAAAATATATTGGGGGTTTACATTCCTATCTGAAACATACTATTCTTATGTTCAATTCAACTAATTTAGATGAAGTATGTGTGTAAGCCAAGCATCTTGAATCTAGAGGAAAGAACACTTATAAAGAGAGTAGTGATAAAAATCCACCTAAGAGTAAGGAGAAAAATAAAGGAGGAAAATGGAAGGGAAAGAAGAATGCAAGTGTGAAGAAAGAAGGGGAGAAAATCACATACAAATATTGTTCCAAAGATGGGCATGACGAAGCCCACTACTGGAAATTGCATCCAGAAATGAGACCAAATAAGTTCAACAATAAAGGGAAATAGAAAACCACTACTATCACTCAAGAAGATTTAGGTTCTAAATCAGGGGATGAAAACAAAATCATTGTCATGGGAATCAAAGGAAAACAATATATTTCAAGCACTAGTTCACAAAACTGTAACACTACTACTACTCCAGATGAAAAGAGACGAATTGAGTTATTTCATGTTAGGGTCATATCTAAACACACCAAGGTTGACACACTCTTTGATAATGGGTCACAAGTGAATCTAATCTCTGAAGACTTAGTCAACAGATTGAATCTTGAAATTGTACCTCACCATAAACCATACCCTTTGGGATGGATAACAAGAGACACCAATTTATATGTTACAAGAAAATGTTTTTTAAGTTTGCAATCACTACAAATTTTGTTGACGAAGTAGAGTTAGATGTGTTACCGCTTGATATTTCAGGTTTGGTGTTGGGTAGTCCATATTTGTATGACTGGAAAGAAGTCTTTTACCGCCATGAAAACAAGTATCACTTGTTCAAGGATGGTGTGGAGTACACAGTGAGAGACCATTGCAAAAAGTTGAATATTTATTTGGTTAATGCAGGACGGGAAAAAAGACTAATGAATTCAAGTAAAAGTTAGTACTTCTCATGTTCAAGCCAAAGGATGATTTTGTTTATGAAAATTTTGTTGCATGTAATGCAAGTTTCAATTCTGATTTGGTTGGTTCAGTTCATCAGAGTGATGAAGTATTTCAGTTTGTGAAAGAATCCTCCTTCAAGGAGAAAGAAACTTCACATGAAATATCTTTGCAGCAAGAGGTTTCTCTTTGTGATGTTAGCATGCAAGGGTTGACAAAATTGCAAAGTGTAGAGACACCAATGCAATGTAAAATTTTGTTCAACAATGGACTCATTCAATCATCCCTTACGCCAAGTTGTGCACTGATGGTTATGGTGCTAAAGAGGAATGGTAAGTATTTCAAGAAAGATGACAAAATGAATAGTTTTCGCCAAAGCAAAGTTGTAAGAAGAGGCCAGTGCAAGAATATACATAACACCAAACAAGAATGGTTTGTATGGCTTTTAATGTTGTATGTTCTTTGTAGCACTTCTGTTACATACATGTATTTGAATTATGGAAAAAAAGAGTCATTGCTTGAATAAATTGTCCACTTGGGTGACATAAACATGTTGAGAAAGTTTTCTTATGCACATGTCATCTATGAAGGAAAATTGTTTGATGTTTTGAAGATATCAAAGTACAAGTTGGGTTTCACTTCTTTGATGCATTTGGGATATGATATTGGAGGATGTAAGTTGAAGGCAAGCCTCTCCAAGTTGGATGTCATTGTTGATTGGTCAACACCCAAGATCGTCATTTTGATAAGAGGTTTGTTGGGAGCAGCCCAATGTTGGAGGAGAGTTGTTGTTAACATTTCTTCTTTCAAAGCTCCTTGGAATGTATTGTCATGTGTGTGCAAAGTCTTCCAGTGGGGAGGCAAACAACAAGAGGCATGTGTTGCTTTAAACCAAAATATCAGTTCAATTCTTTTTTATGCTCTTTCAAACTTGAAAGGTTCATTTGAGTTTCAGGTTTATCCAAGCAACTTCACCATCTTATTTCATTTAGAAGATTTTCATGGTGTAAAGATTAAGTTGCAATGATCCATGCACTATCATTGGATGTATACTTGTTAAAAATTTCACTTGGTTTGAAGGTACAAAAGAGGTATAAGCAGCAAGTTCGTTGTTATGCCTTTTAGGCCTATTGGTTATGTAATTGTTGTGTTCAAGCGCCATTATGTTTTACATGAAATTTATGTTCAGAAAATTTCGTACTTTCAAGATGTACAATTGGGCTTGAGTCAAGAAAACCAAGTAGTGAAATTTGTCATCCATTTGCATTATATTTTGTTATGTCGACATGGTAAGAAGGATGTTGCTTTTGATGGCGACATGGACAAAACCATGAGTTTCTATGAATGACTGAAAATGGTGCAACAAATAGTGCAAGATCATCTTGAAAAGGGAAAAGACAAGTACAAGTATAGAATGGGTTCCTCAAGGCAAGTGAATGTTGATTTCCTTAGAGAGGATTTCAAGGAAACAAATTCGTCAAAATCCAATTGGATCAAGCCTGGAAAGGTGAGGGGGTTGTACCCTCATCTACTTGTCAAATAATAGTATCTTTTGAGGTCCAAAAGGCTTCTAATGGGGAGGAATCATCAAGTGCTCAGTATTTAGCTCAAAATTAAAAGTTCTCATATTGGCTCGAAAGCTATATGGTTGTGTCTGTCTCGTCAAGACAATTGCAACGCAATTCATTTCATCGAAAACACAATCTAGATGAAGGAGAAAGGCCTGCTGTTAATTTTCCTAAACAGCTAAAAAAAGTGTACAATGGGATAGAATGATGACATGGCAATCCAGTCAGCAGTCTAGTCAGCAAGGGGAATCTTCTTCAGTTTTCACCCAATGGGGTTGTGACAAGTGTCACCTCTAGACTCACCAGTTTGTCTCAGAGAAGGTGAAATTTCCTAATCAACCTTTAAGTTGGAATTTGATTTTTATTTATTTATTTAAATATCATTAGATATATATATATATATATTATATATATATATATATATATATATATATATTATATATATATATAATGTTATATTAATATTGATTTTTAATTATACATTATAATATAATTAATATATATTTATATATGTATTATTATATATATTAATTTAAATATTGAATTTAAACCCACTTTCGAAAATAAACCAAAGTCCTAATGTAATGGCAACAAAATATCAAATGGTGCAATAAACCAAGTTCCGGGTCGCAACGTTTATTAAAGTCAACATAATATTAATGGTGGGCAAAATTAAGTGAGGCGCAAAGGGAGGAGGAATGGAACCCACGACCTCCCCCACCCCACTCCAAAGAATTACCATCAAGCTACAACTGCATAGAGGGGCATTTGTATTAAATCCATAACGTTAACCGATGGGGAGAGGAGGGATCCAGCCCCCTCTCCATGCGACCTCAAACACGTGAACGAGGGCCAACCATTAAGCATGATTAGCACCATTAACCCCGTTTAGCATTAATTAACGCAAGTTTATGATGACGATAGTTTTGGAGGCCCACCAAATTAGGCAGAAAATGTCAATTTTGGCGGACTTAACTGGAGTCTCCCCAGATTTAGCGAAGGTTTTCTAGGAAAAATTGAAAGAGGCATAACTTACTCAATTTTCGACCAATTTGAGATCAAAAAGAAGTGTTCTTAGCTAATTTCGACCTTTTGAACACATTGGTGTAGGTATCAAGAGCCATAGAGCTTTGTAAATAAATTGTCTTTCCACATTGAGCTAATACAGAGGACCAAACCATGGAAGCTAGACCAAGGAGATGTAGCCCAGGAGGGGTGAACTCCTTTATCAAAAAATTGTGTTAATGTGTCTCTTTGATGGTTTGTTGTATTGTACATGTTTGTTGTTAATTATTCAATTTTGAAGCTATTTTTCTCATGAATCTCTTGTTTAACTTAAGGAAATTTACATGTTTATAAGCACCAACAACTAAGGAAACCTCAGCACAAAAAGTAAGAAGCAAGCACATGTTTATTAATCTGTAATTATTTGTTGGGTTGTGTTATATTCTTTTCACATAGTTAACAAGGGGTTTGAGGGGTACCCGTAACCCCACTTTATGGGGTCCGGGGCAGTGCCCCGGAAAATTTTGGTTTTGGACCCTATGTTAGGTTGGGCGGACCCACCTATGGTTTTGTGCATGATTTTCGCACATGTTTTTTGGACGCGATGGGTTTCGGTCCATGGTATTGGAT
>APFE031481403.1:19531-50505 GCA_000404065.3 Pinus taeda | reverse complement strand
AGCTATCTAGCATTGTTTTCCTCCATCAAACCTCAAAATGTAAATGAAGCATGCAAAGATGAATGTTGGGTCAAGGCCATGAATGAGGAACTTGAGCAAATTGAAAAGAATAATACTTGGGAATTAGTTCCTAGACCTCATGATAATAATATCATAAGAACCAAGTGGATATTCAAAAACAAGCTGAATGAAAATGGAGAAGTTATTAGAAACAAGGCCAGACTTGTTTGTAAAGGATATGCTCAACAAGAAGGTATATATTTTGAAGAAACTTTTGCACCTGTTTCTAGACTTGAAGCCATAAGAATGTTCCTTGCTCATTCTAGTTTTCAGAAATTCAAAGTATATCAAATGGATGTAAATTCTGCCTTTCTTAATGGAGACTTAGAAGAAGAAGCTTATTTTGAGCAACCAGATGGATTCATTCTTGGAAATGATGCAAAAATTTTATGTAGACTCAGAAATGCTCTCTATGGTCTAAGAAACTCCAAGGGCCTGGTATTCCCGTCTTGACAAAAATATACATCAACAAGGCTTTTCAAAGGGATAAGCTAATAGCAATTCATGCACAAATATTGACAATAATAAATTGCTAATACTTGTTGTGTATGTTGATGATATCATTTTTGGTAGTAATGAAGAAGCCATGAATCGAAATTTTGCTTCAATAATGTAGAAAGAATTTGAAATGTCCCTACTTGGTGAGCTTACATACTTTCTTGGTCTACAAGTTCAACAAAAAAAAGGATAGTATTTTTCTGTCACAAACCAAATATCTCAAACAGATCCTAAAAAAGGATGGCATGGAAGATTCAAAAGTAGTATGTACTCCAATGGTAACAGGATGCAGTCTCAGTTCAAATAATGAATCAGCAGCGGTGCATCAACCAGCTTACAGATCCATGATTGGTAGCTTTCTCTATCTAATAGGTGTAGGTTTTAACCCCGTACAGAAATTACCTTCATACGAATTCTAAAACATAGAAAATAAACAATGCGAGAGCATAACACATAAAACACATATACACAGAGATTTTCCCCTGGATCCCAAAAACGGGACTACCAGCTTGATTTTTCATTATTTTCCTTTCAATGTTATGATACATATTTATACATGCTGAAGCATCCAATACCATGGACCAAAAAACATTGCATCCAAAAACATGTGCAAAAAGAATGCACAAAACCATAGGTGGTTCTGCCCAACCTAACGTAGGTTCCAAAACCAAAATTTTCCGGGGCACTGCGCCAGACCCCATAAAGTGGCGTGACGAGTACCCCTCAAACCCCCTATGACCTCCCCCACTCTAGCCCCTGGTTAACTACATGGGCTAGTCATCAAAAGAATATAACACAACCCAACATAACCCAACCAGATATCGTGCTTGCAGTTTGAATAGTTGGAAGATTCCAAGAAAATCCAAAAGAATCATATCTTTAGGCAGTTAAAAGGATATTCAAATATCTTCAAGGAACATAGAATTTTTCTTTATGGTATCCTAGAGATGCAGATTTTACACTTCATGCATATACAGATGCAGATTGGGCACGAAGCGTTGATGACAGGAAAAGCACTAGTGGTGGTGCTTTCTATATGGGTTCCAGATTAGTGTCTTGGTTCAATAAGAAACAAAGCTCAATTGCATTATCTACAACTGAAGCATAATATGTGGCCACTGCATCTTGTTGCATACAACTCCTTTGGATGATGCAAACATTGCAAGACATACAGATCACATGTACTCCACCCATTCCCATTTTATGTGATAATACAAGTGCCATCAATATTTCAAAGAATCCAGTCATGCATTCCAAGACCAATCACACACCCATCAAATACCATTTTTTACGTGAACAAGTGCTTGAACAAAAGGTCAAATTGGAGTATGTTCCCTCCAAAGAACATGTTGCTGATATATTCACCAAACCACTGCCTAGAGAGACATTTGAATATCTCAGAGAAAAGCTAGGAGTAGTTGATGCATCATCCTACTGTTAAAACTTATCCGTTTCAGAGAAATGTGGTTATGCACGAGTTTCCTAAAGCGTAGTCACGTACATACACTGGTTTCAGTGGAGATAGTTGCGTATCTGTTGGTTTGAAGAAATGGGCCAGGCTCAGAATGAAAGGAGTCTGATATGGGTCTAACAGTAATCATCTAGCACAGGTTTAGGGGGAGCATATACTTCTAATAATGCATTATTGGCATTATCTTAGAAGATCTTGGTACAAATTCACTATTTTTTTTTTATTCAGCGCAGGAGAGAACATGGTTTCTAGTTTCAATGTTGATTGATAGATGCTGCTGATGATAGTTGTTGATGACTAACATGGTCTTATTTCAGATTTTTGGTCTCTATTTTATATGTCATGTATATCTTTCAATGTAAAGGTCATATTATTTTACCCCACTATGCACGGGATGGATGATGTAATGTTCATGTTTTAACATGTATAAACAATTGGTATATCCCCACTTAGTTGGATGGATGAGTCAAAATTGGTATATCCCCACTTGGCTAGGAGATGGATGTATGTATGAGTCTTTGGTGATAGGAAGGTCCTTGGTGATGTATGTATAGAGTCATTTTATCTTTTCGCAAACCTTGCTTATGCTTAGGGGGAGCATGGACTCGATCTTAGGAGCTCAATCAGTACTTCAGCATATCAAAGATTTCAACTGGCACTTAGCTAGGAGCATGACCCTTTTCCCTTGATGAGAAAGGGGGAGAGTGATTGGTGTTGTTGTTGCCATCAAGTCCAAAGGGGGATATTGTTGACATTATGATACAGGTGTTGTACTTGATGGCAATTCATTTAGATGACAAATCACAGTTCAAACTCACATAATGAAGAAAAAAAGGTATACACAGGTTCCCCTTTGACCAAACTGCTTGTACACATGGGTTCGCTGACCAAAAGGCATGTATAGCGTACACACACGCTTTCACGGAAGGAAAGGCATGTACATGTTGGAAAACTTAGTTTTGGTTTGTGGTATTTGGTCCGTGGTATTTGGTCCATGGTATTTTGATCCACAATATTGGTCTAAGGTGTCTTGTTTGAAGTGTTGACCCCAAATATTTGGTCCAAGGTATTGGTTATAAGTGGTTTTGGTCCATGATATTTAGTAAATCCAAAGACTATAAAAGGAGGAGAAGATCATTATGCAAAGGCACTTATTAATTGAATATCTGATGAATAGAAAGATCTAATATGCAAGCTATTGGGTTATGGTGCATAGCTGGATCTGAACCAAGGATGAACCTTAGCACTTGATGAAGGATAAGGTCTAAATCTTAAGGCTTGAAGTGTAGTACCTTTATGTCATTTTTATCATTTATCTGTATAACTGGCGCATGTTGTAGTTTGTAAATATGATGATTTGGATATAACTGAAGTCTAAAATTGTTTTAGAGTTTAAATAATCATTTACAGATCTATACACATGTTCACCTTGAGAAAAGTGTGTATACCCACAGGTTTGAAAAAAGGAAGTAGCGTATATCTCACAGAATATATTTTAGTTACTTATGTTTGTTGTTATAGTGTTCTGGATTATGGCCTTGGTTTTGGTTACTATATTTTGGTTACTGTATTCTGGTTACAACATTCTGTAGATTTCTCAAAATGATTGGTTGATTCAGTTTTGGTTGGTGCAAAAGGAGATTGGTTGATGTAGATGATTGAATGAAGTTATTGATGGATCTATTCTGAAAATTTATGAAATGTGGTCCCTGGAAGAAAGGAGAAGGTTGGAGCCTTCTGTAGGCTAGCACCTATGTACTAGTACACATATTAGCTAGTACAAGAGCTAAGTGGTTGTAGCTCCCTTCCAGGAGAAGTTAGAGAATGAGAGAAGGTTGTATCCTTCTACAAGTAGAAGCCTATGTACTAGTATAATACTGCACCAGTACAAAAATTATAAAAGGAAATTTCTAATATTAAAAGGAAGATAGAGACGATTACAGCAGGTGGTTTTCACCCACATTGGATTTCCACCTTATATGTTACATTCTTGTGTGTGACTGTCTATTTTGTTTTTACTACACCTGGTTACTATTTATATGGTTCTGATGCTCTGATTAAAGATCAACATATGACGAATTAACTGAATCATAAGTCTGCAGGATATACATTAGTTGTCTTAAACACAGTTGCGTATACACGCGAGTTCCATTAACTAAAGTAGCATATATGAATCTGATTATGGAAATGAAAAATTATTAACTTGCTAATATTGATTCACCCCCCCTCTCAGTATTATTTCGAACAATAGCACTACCTCTGAGATTGTTTCTACAACCATATGGGAGCATGGTAATGTTGACATAGCTAGAGAAGTTGTAACATATTGGCATTGAGACTAGGCAGACCATTACATATAGCATGTAAAGGACATTGGCCATTGCACGTGTCATATTCCATGGAGAGATGAGAAGACCACGTTCATTGCCTTGTGGCCCACAAGTTGCATTACATGATGATTCATATCTGTAGAGTCTAGGGACTGACCCAATTATATCATATGCACGTACGTGCCATGATACCATCCATGACACTTGGAGGGTCCATGACCCACGTGACATAGACCACGTACATATATATGAAAAGTTTTACTCTTATTGTCAAACTTTATATTGTTTTATATTAATAAGTTTTCATCAAATTGAATTTATATTAATAATCTCATGATAACATGCATGCACAACCCAACTAGAGAGATGAGCTTCTGAGGTCGTTTGTGGGGGCGGTTACTAGCTAGAGAAGCCTCCTCTAGTGCATGTTTCCATGGCTCAGTATCCTTAACCTCCACCTCCACCTCATAGACCTCATGGACTAAAAGTTCAGGCAAATTTTTTTATTCTTAATATTTCAACATTTTATTTTTTTAAGTTACATCTATGCATGCAAATTAATCCCTATAATAATGATAACTTGTCTTTTTCATTGTGTACATAAACCCAAATACAAAGGGGTGCTCATGTTGCAGTATGATGCTTGGTTAGTATATCACTATAATGATCAAAATCTAAATTTTCACCTCCCATGTCCAATTAAAAAGCCACAAAAGTTCCAACTATCTAAAGGATAGACAACTTACTCACGTCATAAATAAGAAATTACTACACCAATTGATGAGGCTCATCAATAGGTATATTATATGAGTCACATTGTCACCCTCCAACTTATTAAATTAGGTTCTTCTCACATTTATCTACAATTTTTTTTATATTATGCTTAGTGTGAGGAGAAAATATGTGTCACTATGTCATGTGGCCTAATATGTGTTAAATGCAGGAATTGAAGAAATTTTGAGTTGATTTGAGTGCAGGAACTCGGAGTAGACAAGAAACAAAGATTTTAGGAGGTGGTCCACCTCCTTAATTATTCAAAGCAGTCAAATATTTCCTACTCTATCTCATCAACTTGGTGTCATTGGAAGCCAAGCAAGCTGACTTCATTAGCAGAAGAGACAGTGCAAGTCAAGGAAGAGTTAGATTCACCTATTCTCGAGTTAGGGAGTCAAATATCCCTATTTTCTAGAAAGATGTTGGTAGATCCAATTTTGTATAGATAAAAAAGCTAAGGGACTCATTAGGATTCTAAGTTTTATTGCAGTGAAGACGTTATTAAGCTGAAGCACAATATTATCAAATCAACTCACGAAAAGATAGAAAAGATATATCAAAGACTTAGAGACCAACCTCTTCAAAGGGGCAACCTCCTTTACATTACAAAAATGAAAAATTCTTGGATGATACAAATGACAAGGCCTCCTTTCTATATATAGGAGTCTAAGGGGTCATAATATAATCAGAGCCAACATAACAATAATAATGTAAGGGCACAATAATAACAATAGTGGGATTATATGGGGAACAATAATAACAATAGTGGGCTTCTATGGGGCACAATAATAAAAATATGCTGACTACATGGGCACAACAATATAATAAGGGGGTTGTACTAATAACAATAAGGGTTTACACTAGTAGTATAGGGATCTAACATGGCCCTCTCCTTCAAAATGTGTTCTCCTCAATGCTTAAGTAGTTCTTGATGCTTCTATATAAAATTATTTTCATCCCATGTGGAATCTTCAATGGGTAAGTTCTTCCACTTGATAAGATACTCTGGCATTGATCGATTCCATAGCTATCAGGGTCTTGTTTCTATGACTAGTCCAGGTTCCAATATGATTTTTCCTTCGTCGTCAAGTTCGGGAAATATTGTTTGAACTAGGATCTTCTACAACTTTTCAATGAGTGACCACACTTCTTTATCCTTCTTCCATTCATCCCTTTCTTCGTTTATCCAATCTGGTTGGATAATAGAAATAGCACAAAATAATGCTTCCACATCCTCATCTTTTATTGAGATTGCATCTGCAACAACATTTTTCTTCCCTTTCTAGTAGATGATTTCAAAGTCATAACCCAACATATTTTTTACCCGTTTTTTTGTTCTTCTAAAGATAATCTTTGTTCTAAAAAGTATTTAAGACTATCATGATCCACTTTTACCTTGAAGTGTCTTCCCATTAGGTAAGGTCTCCATTTCTTATGTGCATGTAGTATTGCCAACATTTCCTTCTCATAAATAGTTTGCTTGAGATGCATTCATAAAGATACTGAATTTCCTACATTAAAGCTTCTTTCAGTATGATGTTGATCTATCTATTGTTTCATTCGATTCTGCACCAAAGTGGCATTATCCTTTAAAATTTGGAGAACTTGTTGTTGATGCTCAATGTGATATTTCACTACTTGAATCTTTTTTTTCTTTATATTTCCTTCTATATTTAGTGTTTGAGGAGTGGTAATTTCTTCCAATGCATTACAAGATATGTTCGGAGTCATTTCTTGATGCTCGATGTGATCTTTCACTTCTTGGACATTTTTCTTCTTGATATGTCCTTCTACCTTGATATTTTTAGGAGTGGTAATTTCGGCCAATGAATTACAAGATATCATCGGATTCATTTCTTCTTTCTCAATGTGATATTTCACTTCTTGAACATTTTTCTTCTTGATATTTCCTTCTATCTTGAGAGTTTGAGGAGTGGTAATTTTTGCCAATGCTTTACAAGATATGGTCGGATTCATTTTTTCTTTCCCTAGGGTTGGTTCCTGGTGTATATCCTCTTCTTTTGATGTTTCCATATCCTTTTCTTCCTCCTCTTCACAATCAATTTAAATAATTTCTTATCAACACAATTATGACCTTTAATGTATTTGTTATTACAATTGTAACAAAGCCCTTTTGCTCTTTTTTCTTCCAATTTTTGTGGTGTCAACCTTGTATGTTGTGGAAGGCTAGGAGAAACAACACTTATATCTTTATAGTTGTGAGGGGTAGACTTATTTGTTGCCATAATTTTTCTTTCCACTTTTCTTGCCAACCTCGATTCCTTCTCCAATGAATTAGGTTCCCAAAGACGAACCTCATGTTGAATGTTATTCTTTAAAGTCCCTATGGAGACATCAATCCTCTGTTTCTCTGGAATATCATTTTCCCTTATATTCAATTTTTGAAATTCCTTAATGTGCTCTGCCATTGAACACTTTTGTTTGATATTTATCAATTGGCTAAAGAAGGTGTTTCTCTTTGTATCCTCATAATGTGCTATCATTTCCTCCATGAAAATTGACCACGTAACAAGTGGTTTATGAGAACAAAGCCCTTTATGCCATAAAATTGATCCGGTTCTAAATATGAAGATGTAATACATACATTTTGTAGCAGTTATAGCTCAGGTAGATCAAAATATTGCTCCATCTATAGTATCCAATTTACCGGATCCTTGCCATCAAACTTCCTCATATCGCCTTTTCTTGATTTTAGGAGCTCGATCTTGAAATGATTATAACTCTATAATTCTGGATATCCCAGTTCTGAAATCGCAACTTAAAGTATCCCTCTGTGTCCCCTTTCTAATGCCAATGGTCTAATTGAAATTGGGTTCTCCATTAAGTAGTTATGCACAATCTCCCAAGATGACCTGATTATATAACTTTTCAGAAGAGTGAACTTATACAAATTGGCACGTGTCACTCTTTCTACCTTCAGATCTCAAATATATACATAGGAAACTAAAATTTGTCCTCTTTCTATAATTTACTACGACATTTTAATCTGATGCTGAGAGAGATAGTTATGATGATTTTCCCCAAGTCACCTGTTTGGGATGTAATTCGGGAGCTTACAGAAACCCTAAATGTGTTGGACTGGATCATAGAAAATATAGCGAAACAAAGTCTAAAATTCAGGCCTAAGCTTCCCCATGATTTCAGTTGAAATGGGATTTAATTTCAAAGTCTTATCCTTCGTAGAAGACAAATTATAGAAAAAATTCCACGATAACTTGTTTGAGATTTAATTTTGGAGCTTGCAAAAACCATAAATTCCTCAGAACAAATATAAGAAAATATAATGAGAAAAGATCTAAAATTCGGACTCGAGATTTAGAATGATTTCATCTCAAATGGGTTTTTCGTTTATATTCTGAAACATCCTAGAAAAATGTTATAGCGAAAATTCCATGGAGGCCTGTTTGCAGTAGTGAAACTGTGGAATCCAAAGCCCTGATACCAAATGTTATGAAACCAGCTCACAAAAAGATAGAAAAGATTGATAAATGACTTAGAAACTAGCATCTTCTAGGGGGAAACCTCCTTTACATTACACAAATGAACAATTATTGGATGATGCAAATGACAAGACCTTCTTTCTATATATAGGAGTCTAAGGGGTCATAATATAATCAAAGCTAACATATTAATAAGGGGGTTGTACTAATAATAATAAGGGGTTACACTAGTAGTATAGGGACCTAACACACAATTGAATATTATTTTTATGATGTATTTGACAATTTTTTAATGTTAATGATAATTTGTATTTTGATACATCACTGATTTGACTCATAGGGCTGAAGCCCTTGAGTTAGGGCCCAACCCTAGTAGCAGAAGTTCCTATTTTGTATCTATATTATCAGTCTAGAATGTTGATTAATTGTTGAAGTTTATTCATGTTTCTTTTAGCTTAGGAGATTGATTAAGTTTTTGTTTATTTATGTTTCCACTAGCCTAGAGGGTAAATTAATTATTAGAGTTCAGTAGAGTATAATACATAAAAAATATTGTTACAATGACCCCTATTTCATCTCCCTCATGGGATCATGATTATAGGACCCCACTCTCACAGCCCAAAAACATAGTTTGATTTCCTATTCATTGCATAGATTAAGTTTTAGAATTAGTTAGATAGTTGTTTATGATTTCTTTCAAAGATTTACATATTTTATTTTGTTTCTCATGATTGTTGTAGCTTAGAAGGTAGTTCATCTCATAGATCAAGTTCTTAGCAGCAGATGAGATTCTCCAAATTCAATTCATATTTTCCATATTTACCTGTAATAAAGAGAAACAAGTGCATGTTTTATTGCAGGGTTTTTTATCTATAGGAAAGGATCCCTTAACCAACTCCATTTGGGTCTTATCCACCTTCTGTTGATGTGTGCCAACCCATTTTCTAAACCTTTTTCGGTCATCATTAGCAAGCCATCTTATACCAAATCCGGCCTTCTTGAACTACGCATATTGGCTTAGGTTGTTGGTTAACTTCCCTAGACTTTTCACAACTTTCATACACCCTTCCAACACTTCATCGGACAATTATTTCCCTCCCATCCATCTCAGCCAACTTCCTATAGCATTCCAGGACATCCTATGGTAGTACAATTATCCTATACCTCACATGTAGCACCCTGTTTTGAATCTATTTTGACTTGCAATGATAGAATAACCTATTTTAGGAGTAGTTTAACCCCTCAGTCTGGACTCCATGATGAGAAGTGCCACCTAGACTAGTCATTTCACTCCTTTTTCCTTCCTGCAAGATCAAATAGAATTAGTTATTTCATTTCCGAATTTAGCAATTAGAACTTTATTTACTCTATAAGTGTGAATTAGATAGTTATTGTAAGCATTCTTGAATTATGATATGGTAGAATAATATTCTGTTTTCGAGAAATGATGATAGCTAGATGATTGAGTGTAAGTTAGAATAGTTTCCTTTTTGCAAATTAGCATATGATTTGTGACATTTGATAGTCTTTACAAGTTGGGAACTTTCATTTCCTAGATTAAAAAGCATTTACTTTCTCTGCACTAGGACTAGCCTTTACATTCTAATTTTAGTAGTTAGACTCCTTTCAGTTCAGAAGAGGAATGGTTTGGAACCCTAATCATCAAGTGACCCAGTTGAGGGTGACATAAGTAGAATGATGCATCTACTATGTGTATAGCACTGTCACCTTCAAGTTTGAATGAAAACTTGGGTTGAAAAATTAAAGTTGGTAGCTTTGGGAGTTGCGGCACTCTTGTTGCAATATTGAGGCTCATCACTTTTTTCCATCGTTACCGGGGGTGTGGGGGGTGTCTAGGTAGATGTAATTTCTAGTTTTATTTTTGTTTTTCATTGAGTTGAAATATGTTATTCTTGATTTCCTTTCTGTTTTGCAGTTGATGTTGAAAAAAAACATAAAAGTAAAAAAAATTGTTCATTCCTTATAAGAGTAAAGATACTTTAGGGAAATTATTGCGAAATACCCTGACACCATCAAAGAATGAACCATCACTCTTCTTTGATAGTTGTCAACTTCCCTCTCTGACTACAGGGAATTTAGCTGAGACCTCAGGTGAAAAAACTGAGATCTTTGAAGAGCCTATTGGGGACGAAGAAGAACCCATTCAGCATACCTACACCATGGATGAATACATAAATGAGGGTGCTTTTCCCATCAGAGTGACTAATGGAGATGCTAGACTGAAAAATATAAGCTCTTTTTCCCTTCCTCAGTTCCATGGTTTAACCTCAAAGGACAGTGATAGTTTTCTGTTTGAGTTTGTTGTTGTCTATAAAACTTATGCTTATACCTTTGATGATCATAAGTTGAAGTTGTTTTGATCGACCCTTAAGGATGCAACCTTTCACTACTTCATCAATCTACTTGGGGATGACATCTCTACCTAGGCTCAAATGCATCAATCCTTTAACAACAAGTATAGGGACTATTGTAGTTCAAAATAAACTAAGCTCGAAATCTTTAGATTAACTCTTGGACCAGATGAATCCATAGAAAACTATGAGAAAAGGTTCAAAATCAATTGTAAAAGGGAAAGATGAAACCTTGATCCTAAACCACTCTAGTTAGTCCTTTTTGAGGAATTATGAAGGACAGACTGGAAACCTTAAACATGTTGTCTAGAGGAGACATTTATGAGATACCTATGACAACATCAAGACCATATTAAAAAACCATTCTAGGATTGCTAGGAAAAAGGGTAGGTCTAGTCAAGCTTTGACCATTTCCTATTCCCCTGCCACATCTATAAATAAAGAAATTGGAAATTTGTTGGATGACTTTAAAAGTGAAATATTCCACACATTTTCTCTGGAAATGGACACCATGCAGATCAAGAGGAAACAAGAGGAAGCAGAGAGATCCTTAGATATCTTTTTCCCTAAATGCACTAGAAGGTGCCACAGAAATGAATGTGCATTAAATGCTATATAGGTATGCTAGGTCTATGAGGAAAACCATTCCACAGATAAGTGTCCTTCCTTGTATGGATTGAGAGTTGTATACCAAGGGCTAGAAGGTGGGGCATAATGAATTTGTTACATCAATCAAAAGAGGTCGCAAGGACCTCTGCCATACTAGTAGGGCATGCAAGGTGCATCCTATTCCTATTACCATCCCAATCAGAATGCATACCTTCCCCCTTAGTATTTTCCTACTCATCCTTCATGGTCCACACATTATCCTTGGCCTTATGCACCTTGGTATCCTCCCCAACCTCCCAATCAACCATTTTAGCAATATGCTTCTACACATCCTTAGTGGAATACCACATCACAAGATTGGAGGCCTCAATTCAACCAACCTCCTACTTCACTGCCTCCACTTCCCTCTCAACCACAACTCATTCATCCTACTCCACCTTAGAAACCATAGATGCCTTCTCAAACAAATATGAACCCGAACAATAAGCATTCATATCAGGACTATAGTGGAGATACATCTTACTATGCCTATTCTGTGGAGATTTAAGAAAACAACCTCAAGCCTGAAAGAGTGCTCTCATATAACCAACCTCCATATCCACCTGAGGAGCTTGAAGAGGAAAAGGAGGAGAGTGTCCCTAAATTATATCCACCTCCTTTTCCTAAAAGATTGAGCCATCCTAACTAGAACACCATAGAAGAAACTAAACTTCTTCGAGAATTGAAAGACTTGTGTGTTAAAATCCCACTCCTCCAAGATATGAAGGATGTTCCCATCTACAATAAGTTTATAAAAGATAAATTCTTCAAACATATTGGGAGGTGAAAGAAAGACACCTCTACCATCAATGTCATTGGAGAATTTTTTCATACCACATCACATCCAATCTGTACCCTAGATGCTATTATAGGAGAGGGCAACCTGATGAATATGACCTCATTGACCAAATCCTCTAGAACTAGCCCCCAACACCACGCCTCTTGATCAACGTGTGAAGGAATCTAAGGGGAACCCTTGGAATCAGTTATGCCTAGTGGACCCAAGTCCTGCACATGTCAAAATGGTAGAATTTGGTCCATCTAAAACCTTGAAGAACAACGCCTCTCTCTGAACCAACAAGGACGAGAAGTTGTGAAAAATAACACTTAGATGCCTTTGCTTGGAGCTATAAACAAATAAAGTGAGTGCATCCTTCAATGTGTACTAATCACATTTACATCAAGGAAGGATGCAAACCTATGAGGCAACCTCAGAGGAGAATGAACCTAACCCTCAACGACATAGTAAAGGAAGAGTTGTAGAGGTTGTTGGATGCAAGGTTCATTTACCCAATCTCAAATAGTGAGTAGGTGTCCCCTCTAATTTTGGTCCCAAAGAAGAATGGAAAGTGGAGGATTTGTGTGGATTAGGGAGAGTTGAACAAAGCCACAAAAATAGAACATTTCACTTTACCTTTCATTTATTAATTCTCTAATGGTATTGCAAGGAAGAATTTCTTCTCTTTCTTGGATGGATTCTATTGTTACAATCAAAACCAGATCAACCTAGAGGACCAAGATACGACTGCATTCACTTGTCCTTTGGGCACATTTACTTATAAGGTCCTTCCTTTCAAATTATGTAATTCCCCTGCCACTTTTCAAAGGGAGGTTACAAGCATCTTTTCTGAGCTATTCCATGACACTGTAGAGATCTACATTGATGATTTCAGTCCCTATGGGTGTGACTTCCTAGAGGCTCTCTCTAACTTGAGGAAATTCCTAATTAAGTTCATTAAAATGAACCTCTTGCTTAGTCTCGAGAAGTGTGAATTCTTGATGAATCCAGGGACTATCCTTGGTCATTCAAAATCTCAAGAGGGAATATAAGTGAACCTAGAAAAATAGCCATCATAAAAAGGGTCCCTACTCCTAAAAAGCAGAGGGATGTTAGGAGCTTGGGATTAGACAAATATTATAGGAGGTTTATGCTGGGTGCAGTATAGGGTCTATAAATGTACCAACATTTAATTTGTCAATCCGGAGAGTTTATGAACTTTGAGATGCAACACTGGAAATACCAAAGAGAGTCCCTAGTAACCTGCAAAACAAATTCTAGTCTATCTTGTGATTAATCTTGGAAATAAATGTAATCCTACACTAGTGCCAGAAACACCAATCAAAAAAATTAAAAACACGTGGGAAAGTAAAAGAAATCAATGTGAAAGGAAATTCTAAATGCAAGTGAACAAAAGGGAATCAAAACTGGAAATCAAGCGGTGACGACACAATAACAAAAACACTGTAAATGATGGAATAAATTCAAAAGCAATTCAAACTATTCTGCTTGCAATAATTCTACATCTACTAATTTTGCTTGCAATAATTCCGTGTAACATTCTACTTGCACTAATTATGTGGAAGAACAATCTAGAAGTTAAAAGAAACAGTAATATTAATTAAACATTTATCATAATGCAATTTCCCTTTTATGCATGTTGGCTTTGCGTTATAAGAATCACAACTTTTAGATAAGCTTATATGTGATTGCTGCTTTAATGATGCATGAGTTAATGATTAGATGATTTCACCATTTCATGATTATTAAATGCGTAAGGTGAACTCAATTAAAACATAGACCCATGAATTACTGACTAGAGCAGAGGATTCTTAGCATAAGCCATTTAGTTAATGCAAAGGATACGATGTTTATAAAGAAATATCTTTCATGCAAGAAAAATAAAAAAATAATTTAAGTACAAGAATAATTTGCAGCAAAAAGGAAATTAATTTTAAAACTGTAAATAAAATGTTGCAGCATATCAAATTAATTCTAGAACTAAAAATTGAAGGCAGAAAGAAACTGTAAAATTCACACAGCAATTAATAATCTAAATGTTATTGAATATAAAAGATGAGAGCGGTGTCGAGCTGGTCTCGTGGCCAACCCAGCCAGCTCACACCCTTTATTAACCTGGTTCACACAACAATTAGATTCATTAAGATGCAATGGATTAATAGACAAAGCATGACTTAAAATTTCTTCTATTAATTAAAAAAGCATAGTCTTTTACATCACACAGACAATGCTCAGCTCCAGTAAGCAAGAGGAGTGATCCACCAAATATGAACTGTGTGAGGCTACATTGGGACAACTCCTTTTCCATTTTGCACCTTCTTTTGACTCACACTAACCCATGGCTATGCATTCTTCTGCCCTCTGCTTAATTGATTGACTAGTTCCCTTCCTAGTCTTGGAGCCATAACTCTTCTTTTATAATCTTTTTACATTCCAAACTTGGCATAAAACAAGCCAATCCTTTAAAAACATCATGGGGATTGAATCCAAAATAATTATAATTAATATAATATAATTACAATCGTTTCCCTACTGAAATAACTGAGATTTACCACGAATTTCCCAAATCTCGGCATTTTCTAGGATTTTGGAAAAGTTGGTATTTTTAACAAACTTCATACAAAGCCCCATTCGTATCTCCTTAAGAATTATGAATTTTTGAAAATGGTCT
The DNA here is from genome assembly GCA_000404065.3 of Pinus taeda. Taxonomy (NCBI): domain Eukaryota; kingdom Viridiplantae; phylum Streptophyta; class Pinopsida; order Pinales; family Pinaceae; genus Pinus; species Pinus taeda. The sequence continues at coordinate 35,421 of APFE031481403.1, read as the reverse complement.
GAGGATTACTCAATTTCCTATGCTGGGAGAAAAACCCATGTTTCAAAATTATGAGATTCACTATGATCGATGGCGCAGTCGAGGTGTGAATATGCAGTCTTGAAACTGCTACAAGTTTGGGGCTGTAGCATTAATTATTCTTTAATATAAATATGTATGACCTGAGTGTGTCTTGGCTTATCTGGAGGTGTTCAAATGACATTTTGATCATAAACCTCTTTTATATTCTCCCATAAATGTGTCAAATGAATGTATGAAAGCCCCAAATTGGTGGAGGCATGTTACAAAACTTGCATTGGTGCAAGCACGCTAACTGCACTGGTGCAGGCACACTGTAAGAACTGAATTAGTGTAGGAATCTATTGCACAATGTAGGAAGGTAAGTGTAGGTTCAAAACATGATCAAATCAAATTTAACCTGCAACATACAAACCTTTATTTAGCTTCCATTAATGGTATTTTAATCCCATTAAAACAAAAGAAGTAGCAAATACTTGCAACAATAACCATTTAATCAAACAATAGCATGAGATATTTTGAGTAAAAAATGAGACAAAACTGAGGCCCAACATCTCCCCATGCTGACCATATTGCATGTCCTCATGTAAGAAAATATGGTATTGTTACTCCTTTTCAAAAAAACAAAATTAGAAACATGTATAAACATTCATAATGATGTTCCTACAATTCTGCATGATTACATTTCCTGTACTTGATAAATCTTTCTCTTAAAAATAGAGTGTCTGCTAGACTCTTTATTTACTTAAATTGATTTTAAGAAAACCTAAAACGAAAACTACCATGGAAAAACTAACTTTCAAGGACGGTGTTATTACTTGAGAAAAATAGACAACTTTTAAAATTTTCAAAAATAATATCTCGAAGGCATCCCTTCCCAGAAGTTATACTTTAAAATCCTCATTGTAAATATGAGTGACATGATTTAAAATCCATGGTGTTAAAAGTAGACATAGCAATACCTTCTCATAATGATCCTTTTACCATTATCCATGTATAGTTGAAGCTTCTCTTGTCTAGCCATAGTGAATTACCTACACTAAGGGTGCCCATGTCCATAAAAATAATTCCAAAGAGAAAGAACTCCAAGGCATAAAAACATAAGGATTTTAAAGCCATTCTCAAAGATATTTATGGTGAGTTCACGAAAAGCAAAATCAACTAAGTAAATTATAGTGTAGAGTCAACTTTAATACCATAGCCATGGCCCTACTGCCAGCAGGCGTCTATAGCCTCGACAGGGGTACCTTTTAATCTTATGAAGTGCTTTTGTCCCCCCTATTAGATATAGATTCAGAGTCATTTAAGAATATTTTATTTTTTTCTGTTTTTTAGAAGTTGATTGAAGTTCATTGTCTTGGCTTGGTAACCAGCTATCGAAAGTGCCATTCATGAGAACTAACAAGAATGAACAAGACGGCTCATGATGAGACCTCTTGTCTTCCTGTTTTTCAACTGAAAGCCAATATCCTAGATTGGTGACTTAGGGGGTAATATAATTCTCCTTAAGACCCATGATCATAGTAGGTCAGCTTGTAATGAGACATCCTATCCCTCAATTAATTCATTTATGTTTTAAAAAAAACTCTGACTATGATTAACCTCGGATAGGTTACTTAATAGGTGAGAAGCAAGTCTACTCCTTAAGAGTGTAGGATAGTGTGAAAATATTTTAGTTACTACTCTTTACTGGTTGGTTATGCTACCCGAAGAACTTTATTAAAAAACATCTTAGATAATGACCAAAAAGATTCCTTGAGTTTATCATGCTAGGGTTCTTTATGAAAGCTTATTAGGGTTTTGGAAACATGGTCCACCATAAGAGGTTTTTCATTGATTCCTTCAAAGACGGACTTGAAAAGATTTTCTAGATGATAGTTTGTTAGAATAAGAGAAAAGTATTACATGTAACTTATAACAATACATATTGATCCACAATCAAAGTCACTTTAAAAATATGAAGCGTCAGGTGTAAAGTACTTTTGACAAGTTTTACCATGAGAATGCATAATAATAAAAATTTCAAAAGCTATGCTTTTATGGAGTCACAAGTTCAAGAGTGTTGTTATTCATCTTTATTCATTACCCTACCCTATTTTTAAAGAAATAAATATCACGTTTAAGTGTAGGCATACTTCCAATGAAGCCATGTGTGTAACAAAATGCTGATTATACTCACATTTATTTTTAAAGAATAAAATTCAATACATACCAAAGCATGAGAAACCAATTTCATTAATTGACATGGTACCAAGAGTTTTTTAATGATGAAGAAATAAGATGGGTTGATGGCTGCTCGAAACCAGGATTCAATAAAATCCACGTATTTATGATTCTCCAACTGATGCAAGTCTTCCACAGTTTGATTGTCATTCTCCTGTAAGCACAAAAAATATGGTGAAAGACAAAAGATAAATCCCTTAAATTCAAGCTCAAATATTTGATTTTCAAATTCACAAGAAAGGTTGAGAGAGATTCTAAGGCTTTGAGTTTCAACAACATTTTCAAAACAATTTCCAATGAAAGATTGATCCTCAGGTGGTCTTTGAATTATATCTTTCTAGGGTAAATGTTCTGCGATAATGGGGGAAATTTCCAAATTCATTTCCTTTCCCAATATGGAAGGTGTAACATCTCGTTCAGTATGGGAATCAGCAAAAAGAATATAAGGTTCAAACTACTGTGCAACTTGATGGTTTAGATTAGGGTTTGGTTAAGGCTTGGACTAAGGTTTTGGTTGGGATTATGGTTAGGGTATGGATGGGAGCATGGACTAGGGTTAGGGTATGGATTAAGTTTAGGATATGGACGAGGGTATGGACTAGGGTTAAGATAAGGTTGCACATGCAGTTGGGAACATGGAGGAGGATAATATAATGGTGTATTGGAAAGAAATTGTGATTGTTGTTGGTTCTCATATGATTGAATTTGTATGGGATATTTCCCTAGAGAAAAAGATCCAAATGATTCTTAAGGCCATGGAGATATTTACCTCAAGGATGAGGGCCAAGGAGAGGGCCATTGTGGCCATAAGGCAGGGTATTGAATCAAAGTAGGATTATAAGTTTTCCATGGAACTGTGGGATTGGAGATGTGTTCAAGAACCTACTGGGGACAATAAATATTACTCCAAGTATTAAATGATGATGAGTTTGGAGTTATACCTGGTGGTCGATTTATTTCCTTACTTTATTTCTTAAATACTTGTCGAAATCCTGACAATGATGGAAAATAATTTGTTGAATGATTCTCTTTACATCGCTTCCATTCTTCCTGCAAATCATCCAATTGTAAATTTATACAATATTTTGTAGCTCCTACTTTTGTAGTTGATTCCAAAATTTGAGAAGAAGGTTCTCGAGAATTCTTACCAATCTTTGAGATTCCTCTTGAATAACTAATGCACGATTTAGAAACATCATCATATGCTAAGTGAGAAACATCACCTACTTCTATTAGATTTAAAGGTTCTAAAAATTCGCCTTTGATTCCTTTGAGTAAGAGTGTTTTCAAGGTTTCTTTTACCAAATTCTTATGTTTTGATTTTTGGAGGTTGTATCTAAATCGCTCCACATAATCCTCCAAGATTTTATTTTTCCCTTGTGTTATTCCAAAAATATCTTCATCAGCCTGGCAATAGTTTTTATATTTCTACAAGAATACATTCTTCATGTCTTCCCATGTATGAATGCAGTTCCCACCAAGGCTCATGCGCCATTGGAGAGCTGCTCCTTTAAGACTAAGAGGAAACACTTGCAAACTTTGAGAATTAGTACGATAACCATATCCTCTACAAAGTACTTGAAACTCAAATAAGAATGTATCTGGGTCTTCATTTTCCGAACCATGAAATTTTAGTAGTGAAGATGGGGAAATATTATGCATTTCCGCCACTCCTAGAGCTTTGATAGGAAATTCAAGTTAACAATGTTTTCCATTTCTTACCAAACTAAAAGAGGTTCTCCATGTACTACTTCGAGTCTCCTTCTTTGAATGTTTCTTTCAGTAAAATAGATGCATTGAATGATTGATGTTAGCCTCAAGCTCTTCATTGAAAAATGCCTCAAAATACCATTTTTCTATCTTCAACGAGACCACTAGTACATTTGTTAGCACATGAATAGTGTATATATCTATATATATGTGTGTGTGTGTGTGTGTGTGTGTGTGTAGGGAGGGTGGGGGTTTCTTACAACATTAAATAAAATGAGAAACCCTAAAGCAAAATACAGGAAAGAAATAAGTTTGAAGAACATAAAATTGCAAGAGAAACTAGGTGAAGGAATAGAGACCAAATGCAATAGGTCACCAAGCTCAATTGCCTAAGCGACTCCCTGGAAACAATGTGAAAATGTTGGGTGCAATAGAAGGTCTATAAATGTACCAACATTTAATTTGTCAATCTAGAGAGTTCGTGAACTTCGAGACATAGCACTGGAAATTCCAGAGAGAGTCCCTGGTAACCTGCAAAACAAGTTCTAGTTTATCTTGCGATTAATCTCAAAAATAAATGTAATGCTTCACTAGTGCGAGAAACACCAATCCAAACAATTAAAATCATGTGGGAAAGTAAAAGAAGTCAATGAGAAAGGAAATTCTAACTGCAAGTAAACAAAAGGGAAATCAGAACTGGGAATCAAGCGGTGCCGACACAATAATGAAAAGACTGTAAATGCTGGAATAAATTCAAAAGCAATTCAAACTATACTGCTTGCACTAATTCTGCTGGTACTAATTATGCTTTCATTAATTCTATGTAACAATCTGCTTACACTAATTCTGTGTAACATTCTGCCTGCACTAGTGCAAGCAGAAAATCTACTTGCACTAATTATGTGTAAGAACAATCTAGAAGTAAAGGAAACCATAATATTAATTAAGAATTTATCATAGTGCAATTTCCCTTTTCTACATATTGGCTTTGCGTTATAAGAATCACAACTTTTAGATAAGCTTATATGTGATTACTACTTTAATGATGCATGAGTTAATGATAAGATGATTTCACCATTTCATAATTATTAAATGTGTAAGGTGAAATCAATTAAAACAAAGACCCATGAATTACTGACCATAGTAGAGGATTCTTAGCATAAGCCAATTAGTCAATCTAGAGGATGTGATGTTTATAAAGAAATATCTTTCATGGAAGAAAAAATAAAAAAATAATTTAAGTACAAGAATAATTTGTAGCAAAAAGGAAAATAATTTTAAAGTTGTAAATAAAACGTTGTAGCATATCAAATTAATTCTAGAACTAAAAATTGAACGCAGAAAGAAACTGTAAAATTCACACAACAATTAATAATCTAAATGCTATTGAATCTAAAATATGAGAGCGGTGTCGAGTTGGTGTGGTGGCAAACCCAGCTAGCTCACACCCTCTATTAACCTGGTTCACACAACAATTAGATTCTTTAAGATGCAATGGATGAATAGAGAAAGCATGAATTAAACTTGCTTCAATTAATTAAAAAACACAGTCTTTTACATCACGCAGACAATGCTCAAGTCCAACAAGCAAGAGGAGCGATCCACCAATTATGAACTGCGTGAGGCTACATTGGGACAAATCCTCTACCCTTTTGCACCTTCCTTTGATGTGCACTAACCCCTGGTTGTGTGTGCTTCTTCCCTCTACTTAATTGATGTACTAATTCCCTCCCCAGGCTTGGAGCCATAACTCTGCTTTTATAATCTTTCTACATTCCAAACTTGGCATAAAAGAAGACAATATTTTACAATCTTCATTGGGATTGAATCCCAACTAATTATCATTAATATAATATCAGTACAACCATTTCTCTACTAAAATAATTGAGATTTACCATGAATTTCCCAAATCTGGGAATTTTCTAGAATTCTGGAAAAGCTAGTATTTTTAACAAACTTCCTCCAAAGCCCCCTTCATATCTCCTTAACCATTACTAATTTTGGAAAATGGCCAAGGCTTCCTCAACTTCCTATGCTGGGAGAAAAACCCATGTTTCAGAATTATGCGATTCACTATGATCGATGCAGAAATCAAGGTGTAAATAGGCAGTCTGGAAACCACTACAAATTCAGGGTTGCACATTAATTATTATCTAACTATAAATATGTATGACCTGGGTGTGTCTTGGCTTATGTGGAAGTGTTGAAATGACATTTTTATCATAAACCTCTTTCAGATTCTCCCATAAATGTGTTAATGTATGAAAGTCCCAAATTGGTGGAGCCACTCTATAAAACTTGCACTCGTGCAGGCACACTGTAAGAACTAAATTGGTGTAGGAATATTTTGCATAGTGCAGGCAGGTAAGTGTAGGTTCAAAACATGATCAAATCAAATTTAACTTGCAACATACAAACCTTTATTAAACTTCCATTAATGGTATTTTAATCTCGTTAAAACAAAAGAAGTGACAAATACTTGCAACAATTATAATTTAATCAAACAGTAGCATGAGAGATTTTGAGTAAAAAATGAGACAAAACTGAGGCCCAACAATTTATCAAAGAATTCAGCAAACTAACCTCACCGTTGTTTGGATTTCTTGCTAAGGACTATGAATTTTGTTAGTAAGATAGTTGCCACGAGGCACTAGAGATATTTAACGAAAAATTAACTGCTGCAACCATACTTAGAGGCCCATCTTGGGCTCTTCCTTTTCACATCCATGCTGATGCATCTAACAAAGTTGTAGGAGTAGCTCTAGGCTAGATAGATGATAAGGTGAATGATGCCATTTACTTTATTAAAGAAAATATGTCTAAGGATGAATTCATTTACACTATAACTAAGAAGGAACTCCTAGCTATTGTCCAACCCTTGAACAATTTTAGACACTACATCACTGGAAATAAAACCTTTGTGCATACTGACCATATAGTTATCAAGTACTTAACAAACAATCCTCATGTGAATGTTAGAATTGTTAGATGCTTGCTTCTATTACAACAGTTTGATTTAACTATCATTGATAAGCTAGGTAAAGAAAATGCAGTTGCATATTTTTTGTCTATACTTGCTTTTCCTATAGGTGAGGAAGGGATGGTTGATTATTAGCTCCCAGATGAGCACTTATATGTTATTTCAGCTTTCTTCCCATGGTTTGCTGACATAGGAAACTACCTAGTTGCAATGTTATCTCCAAATATGTCAACCATGGAGAAGAGAAGAATTGTAAGGAAGAGTGCCCCTTTCACTTGGATTAGGGGAAATATCTTCAAGCTGGGGCCAGATAAAATCTTGACGAGATGTTTCAGGGAAGAGGAAGTCTTTGAAATCCTCTCACATTGTCATGATGGGCCTTGTGGAGGTCACTTTTCTGCATAGAGGATAACTTTGAGGGTTCTACAAGATGGATACTACTGGCCCATTGTCCACCCAGATGCAAGAAGATAGATCGATCAATGTGATCAATGCTATAGGACAGGGAAGCCTAGTCCTAGGATGAAATTCCCTTACAACCTTAGGTGGATTTAGAGCCATTTGACAAGTGGGGCATGGATTTCATTGAGCCAATTTATCCACCAGCAGAGTAGAAAAAGTACATAATTGTATGCACTGATTATTTGAAAAAGTGGGCTCAAACAAAGTTTGTCAAGGTAGAAACATAGGAGAAATTGGTTGAGTTAGTAACAAAAAATATCTTCTACAAATTTGGGTACCCTAGATAGCTATTCATAGATCAAGGAGCACAATTTGCATCACATCTGATCAAGAATTTGTTAAGGCAACATCATATCAAGCACAAAAAGTTTACTTCCTATCATCCTCAGGCCAATGGACAAGTAGAGGTCATCAATAGGGTGCTAGAAGGCATCTTCACCAAGGTTGTGAGTAGCAACAGAAAGGATTGGATAGACAGATTAGTGGAGGCGACTTGGGCCTATAATACAACTTGGAAGACAACTATTAGTTTCATCCCGTATGACTTGGTCTATCGAAATAAGGCTCTAATCGCCATTGATTTTGACTACAATACTTTGAGAATGACAACACAATTGGATTTATATGCTACAAATGAGGTTTCTCTAGTTAAATAACTTGGATGAATTTAGAATGCAGGCCCTCCTATGCATTGAGATTATCGAATTGTAGAGGAAGGTCTAGCATGATAAGAACATCAAGGACAAGGTTTTTCAAGAAGGGGATTGGGCTCCAGGAAATTCAGGTTGCTTGTGAGGTACAACAATTATTAGCAAATCATAAGGTTATAGTTGTAGCTATGAGTTGTATAGATGGCTTAACGAGAGGAACGAGACTGATTGGCACGGGAGCTACTCAGTATATAGGGTAACTAATACATGAATGATTAGAAAGGAAGGGTTATATTTAGAAAGAAAGCTATATGATTCTAGGTTCAAGGAGTTCAAAGGAAAATTGATCATAAGGTGGTTATGACCATACCTGATAAAGAAATTCCATGAAAATAGAGTTGTTCAAATCAGGACTATTGATGAGGAGGGATTCCATTTCTTATCAATGGATTTAGATTGAAGGTTTACAGAAAGTCTCTGTCGAAGAAAGATTTCATCAGCACCATTAGCAAAGAGGTGAATTTGATTAGAAGTGTCCTAGCTTCCAAGTCACAAAATTTCTAGATACTATTTCTTTTTTTTTGAAAAATCAAAAAGAGAAAAAAAAGAAGGAAAAAATAATAAGAGACATAGATGAAAACATCCATGAGGTATATGAGGGCAACTCTTGGGTTTTAAAACCTCCTTTAGGAAACCCAAGAGTGAAAAAAGAAAAAAGAAAAAAAAATATCCCTGGGTGAAATCCTCCCTTGAGACACCCAGGTCGGATAGGCAGGTTGAAAACCTCTCTTGAGGTAGCCTGTGTGTCCCTCAAAAAAAAAGGGAGAAAGAAAAAAACAAAGAAAAATGCCACGACAAGGGATCTATATCCTGTTCATTAATAATTTCTGTCATTTTAAAGGTTTTGAGGACATTGGCAAATTGCAGAGCTCCAGGGACAACATGCTCAAGTTCCATTCATTTTTTCAACCATTCACTCCATACCACCCATGAAACCCATGTCCTCACCACTCCCACCCATCCTTAGGGCTGCAAACCCATTTTCAAGCCCTCTTTGGATTGCTACTACAGGAAGATCATGTAGCACTATAGGATGTCTTGAAATTCTATAGGAATGGATCCAATTGGTGAAATCATCATGTATGGCTTTTCCTAGGTTAATTAGGGTCTCTCCAATTTGATCCAACCACTTACTCATCCTCCATGCATCCCTAATACACAAAAAACCACTATACCTCAAAACTATCCCTAATCTCTATCTCATTCAAAAAAAATATTTCAGAGAAACACAGAGGATGTTTCCTCCATTTCCATAGCCCTTCACTATTCCACTAGGTCTTTAACATCATCCAACAACCCCTACACTCTTTCTCATCAGTCCCGTGAAGCGAAAGCCATTGAAAAAGAAGAAAAGAGGGCTTCTACAAGGTTTCCTGTACCAAACTATTCCACTATTACAATAAGCCTGAAGCCTAGTTTTTCTTCCCATCAAGGATAGGGGATCACACCATCACTCTGAAGCACCCTTCCATACCAAGAAGGATTTTACAACAACAACAGCAACACGTGGGATATCAGAAAAGAACTTGCACACATGAACATCGCCAATAGTCAAATACGTAGAGCAAGGCAAGTATACATAGGAATAAGAAGAGAGCAGGATAACTTCATGAGAAAGATCATAGAGGGCCAACACTCTAGCATGCATCAATGGAGAAAACGGTAGGCACATGTATGGTAACCTCTAAGCTTCTCCTTAAGTGTAAAATAATGAAAAATGTATGAATGTTGAGGTAAGGTCTTTTTATAAGTTGGAGGTGACTAGTTAACTTGGCCACCCTCAGCTTGTGAACAAAAACTAATCTATCAATCATCATGCAATGTACAAGTGTCACATCAATCAAAATCAGTTAAGACAAAATGGGTGTTGATTATGAGGGACAAGGGAATGATCAATCCAGGTGGGTCAACGGTCTAGATGAGGAAAAATGTATCACTGACAGTCATAACAGGGCTCTAAGTGCTAACTACAACTACCATATAACTTACCAAAGCTCAAACTTTCCTTCATCTTTACTCATTTCAAAATCAGTTAATGTAGGAATGAACTTGTGAAGCTATCGACAATGTCAAACCTTGCTTTTTCATTCCTGTAGGAGGTAACTCCAGGAAGCAGTTACAGGAAGTGCGGGAAGATACAAGAAGCAAAAAAATTGCTACAGGAAGTCTCAAAGGGTGCAGGGATATTGCCTAGGGTCAATTTGGTCTTCAGTTATCATTACACAAGGGTTTATAGTGAAAAGTAAGTGGCCCCTCTCATTCTTCAATGATTTACATGTTGATGAAACTTGAACTCTCGTAGCAATTACAGTCATCTTGTACATTCAAATGGTTTTTTTGGCTATAAAATACAAGGCATATACATAATTATCATAGATTATAGGTTCCACCCCTCTATTCCCTTTGAATTCATATTGCACTTATTATAGGAAGAAACCCTCCAACACGTATTTGAAAATAAAAAATAAGATGGGAGGAGGATTCCATATGAGAGAGCCTATAGATACTAAGAGACTTCACCTTCATCCCCCTATAGTAGGAATTTTCCAAAGGCATCAATGGTTAGGTTTCTTTGAGCTTCTAAAAGGATATGATGATGATATCACTTATGATTTTGTCATGGACATAAACCCTTAGGCAAGAGCTAGTGCTACTACTGTGGTGAGGGGATTATCCATTACCATCAATCGTGAGCTAATTAGCAGGGTGACAACACTTCCCCTATTGGTGCAGTGGAGAAAAGAAGATAAGTATAACAGTAACAATGCCCTTACTAAAAATAATTTCTTCACTGATGACGAGAAAACAATTGAAGATAAAAATGGATTTAGAAGAGAGATCATCCCCTATACCTAGGATGAGGTGACCTACCATATCATTAAGTTCATCTCTTGTGAAGGAAGACTAATTGTAGTATATGGATACTAATTTAGACTACTCCATGAATTGAGATTTTGAGAAACATTGCCCATAGCCCAAAGACATAGTGTTCCTTATTTCCTCCTACATTCCATCATGGACATGATCCAGAGGGTGAAAGAGGGAAAGAAAAAACATTTAGGACACTATGACCTTATCAAAATAATAGTGGAAGGTGCTTTGAATAAGTTAAGAGTTCTTGTCCTCTAGTCCACAAACAAAGATATGGACAGAGAACCCTTCCTTGACACTCAATTTGTTGCACTTGGTGAGACCCTAGCCTCTAGTGTTGAAGGAGAAGAAGTAGAGGAAGGAGAGGAAGGAGAGGAAGAAGCATAAGAAGAGGAAGAGGAAGAAGAGGCAGATGCAAAAAAAAAAGAGGAAGAGGCATAAGCATAAGAGGAAGAAGAGGCAGAGGAAAAGGTAGAGAAAATAGAGGAAGAACCACAGAGAAAAGAAGAGGTGGCTGAAGAACAAAAGGAAGAGGAAGAGGAGGAGTAGTAGGAAGAACCAAGCCCTTAGAAAACCACTACACCTAGAGAAGAGGAGGTATCCCTAGAGCACAAACGTTTGTCTTCTAAACACCCTGAAAATGAGGCAGCTGTTGTCCTATATTCCTTGAGCTCACTAATGAAACCTAAGAAGAAAATGTAGAGAAAAACTCCCCTCTACTTCAAAACAAGGAAAAGAAATAGGATTAAACATGGGAAGCCTCAAACTCTCCCAAGGATCCCTGTGCTAATTGAAGAATCACCAAGTAAATGAGAGGAGCTAGAACACATTGAAAGGAAGGTTGAGAAAGTCACATCTCCTGGAGCCATATCAAAGACTCCCATAGCCTAAGTAAGAAAGGTTGTTACTAGGTAAACCACCACTGAGCAACCTAAGGCACCTATCACACTCCAACAAAAAGGAAAGGGCCTGCTAAGAAACATAGAGTTTGCTAGAGGAAACACAAAAAATGCTACAAGAAGAGTAGGAAATGTTATAGGAAGAGAAGGGGTAGAAAGAAGGCAAATGGGCAACACAACAGTTGTAGGAGGGCGCACCTTCTCCAAGAACATTTAAGGGAGATTTTCTAGACCTACAGGAGCCTAGTCCATGACCCAATTTGATCTCCTATTATAACTTAATTGAAGGAGGTAGAGTGAACCCACAGAAATTTGTAGTCCCTCTCCTCTTCTTTCAACTTGAAGAAGAAAGAGGAAGGACACATAGATGGGTGCAAATGCCAAAATCTAATAAAGTGGAAGAAGAGGGACTTATGGAAGAAAATATCCTATAAATGGGCAAGGAGTTGAGTGAGTTAATGGATAGAGAGTACACAATGTGAACACAAATGTAGATATAAAACACATGGTCAAGGAAGAAATTGAAAGAGAAGGAGACCTAATTGACCACAATGGCAATTCTGTTCATGCAAGCACTTCAATGTAGAGTGCCATCCAAATCCTATACACTTTTCCTCAAAGACCAATGGATATAGTTCTAGATTAAGACATTAGCACAACATGGGTCCATGCAATTCCAGGACTATAGGAAATTCACTAAGTTGTGTGACAAGAGTAGCATTGAAGACAAAACCAAATTAATTGAATTCTACCTAGACAACCTCACATTAACTGACAAGAATGTTTGGTAAGCCAATACAAAGTTTTGAGACTTGTAGCTGATGGCCCTTACATCTTAGATGAGTCATGAGGAGGCCAGTGCTAAGGATGTGAATAGAGAATTGGTAAAAAAAGAAGAAAATCCCTCTATATCAAGGAATAGTAGATAAGTTCCATGGTTGTAACCAGTAATCACAACATCATTTCCAATGATGCTAACCTTACACCTAGATACATTTCCAACCAAGGGTATCCATCTCCCACTCTGAGGATACTCTCAGGTTGTTGGGCAGAAAGAGCCAACAAGAATGTCAGAGAAGATGGAATACCCTACCACACGATATCCATATCAGGGAGTATCACTCTCATGAGAGATTGAGGAATGGATTGGATATAATACCTCTATACACAAAGGAAATTAAAGGATTGAATATCAACTAGATTTGACATAAGCTCTATCCACCTTTTCTGTTGGGTTTACATGAAACAAGGAAGGAAGAGGAGGAAATGAAGCTCTGAGAAGACATAGAGAAAAAATGTAGGCTTCTATGCCCAGGAAGACACACCATCTACAGAAGCTTGGGATGTTAGAGAGGTCATGAGGGCCATGAAGGACACAAACATAGATGACTAGGTTTATCAGAGGACAAGAAAAAATTTCAGTAGGGGGTGATGATGGGGCTCATGAATAGGGATATGATATGGGCCACAATGCCATCCTCCAACTTGTTAAATTATATTTTTCTCACATTTATCTACAAATTATGTTATATTATGCTTAGTGTGAGGAGTAAAGGTGTGTTACTATGTCATGTGCCTTAATGTGTGTTAAATGTATGAATTGGAGCAATTTTGAGCTGATTTGAGTGTAGGAACTCAGAGTAGACAACCAAGAGATATTTTATGAGCTGGTCCACCTCCTTAATTCCTCAAATACATCAAAGACCCCCCACTCTATCTCATAAAATTGATGTCGTTGGCTTTCAATCTAGATGAGTTCATTGGGAGTCGAGCCAATGTAGATCAAGGAAGAGCTAGATTCACCTATTCTTTCATTAGGGAGTCAAATATCCCTATTTTCTAAGGAGATATTGGTAGATCCACTTTTTTTATAAATAAACAAGCTATGGGATTCATTAGCATTCAAATTTTTGTAGTGGCAAAGAGGCCATTAAGTTGAAGCACATTTGATTGTTATTTTTATGATGTATTTGACACTTTTTTAACGATAATGAGAAGCTTTGTTTTGATCCAGCACTGAATTGAATTAGAGGGAAAAAATTCCTCTCTTATATCTATATTCTTAGTTTAGAGTGTTGATTAATTGCTAATGTTTATTCATGTTTCTTTTAGCTTAGGAGATTAATTAAGTTGTTGTTTATTTATGTTTCCACTAGCTTAGAGGGTAAATTAGTTGTTGCAGTTCAATAGAGTAAAATACATCAAAATTCTTGTGAGAGTGACCCCTACCTCATCTCCCGCATGGGATCATGATTAGAGGACCTCACTCTCAGAACCCAAAAAAGAGTTTTATTTCTTGTTCATTGCATAGATCAATTTTTAACATTAGTTAGATAGTTGTTTATGATTTCTTGGAAAGATTTACATCTGTTATTTTTGTTTTCATGATTGTTGTATCTTAGAAGGTATTTCATCTCATAGATCAAGTTCTTAGAAATAGTTAGATGATATTTTCCAAATTCAGTTCATCTTTTCCACTTTGACATATAATAATTTGCAAATGAAATGAGAAACAAGTGCAGGTTTTATTGCAATGTTTTTGATATGTAGGAAAGGTCCCCTTTCACCAACTCCATTTAGGTCTTCTCCACCTTCTGTTGATGCATTCCAACCCATGTTTTAAACCTATGTTTCTCGGTCACTGTTAGCAAGCCATCTTAGCCAAAATCTAGCCTGCTTGAAGTATTGTGCTTGGCTAAGGGTGATGATCACCTTCCCCAGACTTTATACAAATTTCATGTAACCTTCCAGCACTTCATAACACCATTATTACCCTCCAAACCCTCTCACACAACTACCTATAGCATTTCAGGACATCTTGTAGTAGTACATGAATCTTGTAGTTATTGGCTTGTGTTATATTCTTTCCACGACTAGCCCACGTAGTCCAGGGGGATTGGGGCAGTGCCCCAGGGAAATTATTTTGGGACCATATATTAGGTGTGACGAACCTACCTATGGTTTTGTGGATGGTTTTAGCACATGGTATTCAACGCAATGGTTTTCAGTCCATGGTATTTGATGCTTTAGCATGTATATATATGTATTGTAACATTGAAAGGAACATAATGAAAAATCAAGCTAGTATCCCGATTTTGGGATCCAAGGGAAATCTTTGTGTATATGTGTTTTATGTGTTATTCTCTCGCATTGTTTATTTTATGTGTTTTAGAATTCGTATGAAAGTAATTTCTGTACACGGTTAAAACCTACATTTCATATCATAGTTGTTTTGGCTTCAAGGGGATGCCTTTGTTGCTAAGGGGTTTCGCTCGAGCCTGTGGTAGACACTATTTAATGGGAGATCTATAGGAGTGATTCTAGTGGTGAAAGAAGATGGAAAGAAGTGGAAAGATAGAGATTGAGAAATTTAATGGTCAGAGTTTTGAGTTGTGGAAACTCAAGATGGAGGACCTATTGGTGGATAAAGATCAATGGATGGTGGTAGATCCGGGTACTAAACCAATGGGAGTGTCTGATGAAGAATGGAAGAAGTTGGATCAGAAGACAAAGAGCATAATAAGATTGTGTATCTCAGATTCAATATTTCTGAATGTATTAGGGGAAGCTACAACTAATGCTTTGTGGGACAAGTGAAGGACTTTGTACCTATCTAAGTCTCCAGTGAATAAACTGTTCCTATGAAAAAAGATGTATAACCTGAGGATGAAAGATGGAGACTCGGTGACAGAGCATATGAATGCATTGAATACTATGGTAAGTCAGTTATTATCTACTGATATTAAAATTTTAGATGAATATAAGTGCATCAATTTGTTGTGTTCTCTACCAGATTCGTGGGATAGTCTAGTTATTTCAATAGGTAGCAATGCAACTGCCTTCCAGTTTGCTGAAATAGTCTCATCCTTATCGGTAGAGGAGATGAGATGGAAAAATATGGAGAGCCAGAGTGTTATAGACATTTTTGGGCACTTCAACCCCAATCATAAATGTCCATAAACTAAGGGCTCCTAAGTCCCTAAAAGTGTTACTTCACTGCCTAAAGGAACAAGGTCA
>APFE031481403.1:0-13423 GCA_000404065.3 Pinus taeda | reverse complement strand
CATAGAGAGTGGTTATGTGAGTATGAGAAATATGATGGTGGTGATGTCTTCTTAGGGGATGATAGGAAGGCTAGAATCATTGGTCGTGGAAAAGTAAAGTTGAAGTTGCAAGGTGGAAGGGTTAGAACACTTTAGGGTGTTTAACATATTCTTGCAGTGGCCGGAAATCTAATTTCTGTAAGCAAGCTAAATGTTACAAGTGTAAAAACATTTTTTGAGAAGAATACCTGTAAGATGGTTCAAGGAGCATTGATATTGATGCAAGGAGTTTGGATTGAAACTTTTTACAAGCTACAAGGTATAACTGTTGTTGATGGGTGCAAAAGTTCTGTGGTTCCCGAAAGTGGAGCAAAAAATCTGGTGGTCTCTGGAGAGAAGACCATGTTGTGGCATCAAAGGCTTGGACATATTGGAGAGAAGGGCCTTCAAATACTTCATGGTAAAGGTACTGTAGAAGGTATGAGTAATAGCTCTCTAGATTTTGATTTCTATGAAAATTGTCTATATGGGAAGCAGAATCAGGCGAGTTTACCCTTTGTTGGTAAGGGGGTGAAACAAATATTAGAACTTGTGCACAATGATGTGTTTGGACCTATGAAGGTTCCATCACTGGGTAAGTCTGTGTACTATGTATCATTTATAGATGACTTCTCAAGGAATACATGGATATATTTCCTTAAGAATAAATTTGAAGTATTTAATAGGTTTAAATAATTTAAGACTCTCGTGGAAAACCAGACAAAGAAGAAGATAAAGGTGTTGAGGACATATAATGGTGGAGATTTTTGCAATAAGGAATTTGAAAAATTCTATAAGAAGTGTGGTATAGCATGACAAAAGACTACTCCATACACACCTGCAAAAAGTGGAGTTGCAGAAAGAAAGAACAAGACGTTGATGGAAAGGGCAAGAAGCATGCTTAGTGGTGTCGGGTTAGGATAGGAATTCTAGGCAGAGGCAGTGGAGAAAACATGTTACATGGTCAATAGATCACCTTCATTAGTGTTGGAGGATAAGATTCCACAAGAGGTATGGACTTGTAAGAAACACTCTCTTTCACATTTGAGGTTATTTGGATGTGATGCATATGTACATGTTCAAAAGGAGAAAAGAACCAAGTTGGATAGTAAATCTGAAAAATGCATCTTTATTGGGTATAAGAATGGTTTAAAGGGTTATAATTTTTGGAACCCAGTAACAAGGAAGGTTGTGTACAACCAAGATGTGGTGTTTAGAGAGGTGAAAGATGTTATTAAACATTAAGTCCAACCAAAGTAACTCAAGAAGATAGAGTTTGAGCTTAAGGACAAAGAATCAGACTCTACAATAGAGGTGGAATCAGAAGATGGAGAGCCACAAACTTCAAGTGGGAGAAGATCAGTTCAAGAAACAAGGTAGCCAGAAAGGTATAGTCCATCTGATTTTTGTTCAAATTATCTTTATCTATTACTGATGATGATCCAAAAACTGTGAATGAAGCAATATATTTAGAGGATGCAAACTCTGGAAAGAGGCCATGGTTGATGAAATGGCATCTTTGCAGAAAATCAAGGCTCGGGATCTGGTGGAGTTATCGGCTGGAAGGAAAGCCATTGGAAACAAATGGGTGTTGAAGAAGAAGACAAATGTAGAAGGAAAGGTGGATAAATACAAAGCTCGGTTGGTAGCGAAAGGTTATTCCTAGGTGTTGGGAATTGATTTTGGTGATATCTTTTCTCCTGTTGCCAAGGTAGCTTTTATTAGATTACTTTTATTTGTTGTTGCTCTTTTGATTTTGAGGTAGAATAGATGGACATGAAGACAACATTTCTTCACGAGGATCTGGGAGAGGAGACTACATGAAGCAACCTGAAGGTTTTGCGGTGAAGGGTAAGAAAGAACGAGTATGCAAGTTAAAGAAGTCTCTGTATGGGTTAAAAAATTCACCAAGGATGTGGTATTAGAAATTTGATACATTTTTATAGGGACTTAGCTTCACCAAAAGAAAAGCAAATCATTGTACGTATTTTAAATTAATTGGTGACCGTATTATTTATATGGTCTTGTTTGTGTATGATATGTTGCTAGTTTGAAATGACAAAGAAATTATCCAGGATTTGAAGACCCAATTTTCCTCCAAATTCGACATGAAAGATCTTGGTGTCACAAACTGTATTTTGGGCATGGAAATTAAAAGATATCGAGCAAAGAGGAAGCTCTATTTAAGCCAAAGGAAGTATGTCAAGACAATACTACAGAGGTTTAATATGTAGTATAGTAAACCTGTGAAGGTTCCTATTGCTGTAGGTGTAAAGTTATATGCTAAACAATGTCCCAAGGCACAAGAAGAGGAAGAGGACATGTCCCAAGTTCCATATGCAGGTGTAGTTAGTAGCCTAATGTATGTGATGGTCTGTACTGGACCACACATTGCACATGCAGTGGGAGTATTGAGTAGATTTATGTCAAAACCAGGAAGGAGCACTCGACAATAGTGAGTTAGGTTTTTAGGTATTTGCGTGGCACTAGTGATTATGGCTTGTGCTACCAAGGAAGACCAGGATTGGACAGAGTGTTGGATATTCGTGGCCTTGTTGATGTAGACTGGGCTAGAGATCTCGATCAGCGAAGATATACAAGTGGGTATGTTTTTAACCTATTTGGAGGTGCAGTTAGTTGGATGAGTAAGAAACAATCTGTAGTGGCACTATCAACTACAGAGGGAAAATACATGGCACCCACTCATGCAAGCAAGGAAGCAGTTTGGTTGTAGAGATTATGTTCAAGTATAGGGTTATTACAGGGAGCTATAAGGAGAGACTATGACAGCCAAAGAGAAATTTTCTTGGTAAATAACCCTGCTTATCATTCAAAGACAAAGCACATTAATGTTAAGTATCACTTTGTGAGGGATACGATAGAGGAAAAAAATGTGTTGTTGGTAAAGGTGGATGATTTGAAGAATACTATAGATGCATTGGCAAAATCCGTGAGCTCGAAGAAGTTCTCTTGGTGTAGAGAAACAATGGGAATTGCAGGGATGGATAAATGACTAAGCTCTCCTATGGAAAGAAAACAACAAGTGGGAGAATGTTGGGCTGCATTAAAGAAAAAAAGGTGTTGTTGGTAAAGGTGGACATTTTGAAGAATACTGCAGATGCATTGACAAAATCTGTGAGCTTAGAGAAGTTCTCTTGGTGTAGAGAAACAATGGGCATTGCAGGGCTAGATAAATGACTAAGCTCTCATATGGAAAGAAAACAACAAGTGGGAGAATGTTGGGCTATGTTATATTCCTTCCACGACTAGCCCACATAGTTAATCAGGGGGTGGAGCCTGCCTCCATTGCGCCAATTACGCAGCAGTGAGGTCACAGGGGGGGTGGCAGCCCCTACTATCTAGGGGGTTTGAGCAGGGTGAGTAGCCCCCCTCTATGGGGTCTGAGGCAGCACCTTGGGGAAATTTTTTTAGGACCCTATATTAGGTTGTACAAATCTACCTCTGGTTTTCTACATGGTTTTAGCACACATGGTTTTGGATGCAATGGTGTTTTGATCCATGGTTTTGGGCACGATGGTTTTTGGTCCATTGTATTGGATGCTTTGACATGTTTATATATGTATTGTAACATTGAAAGGAACATATGAAATATCATGCTGGTAGTCTCAATTTTGGGATCTAAGGGAAAATCTTTGTGTATATGTGTTTTATGTTTTATTCTCTCGCATTTTTTATTTTTTTGTTTTAGAATTCGTATGCAGGTAATTTATGTGTGGGGTTAAAATCTACGGTAGCAATATCTTGTAGCTCACCTATAGTAGCCTATTTTGACCATGTTTTGACCTATAATGATAGCCTAGCCTAGTTTAGGATTATTTTAACCACTCGGCATGGACCCCATGATAAGAAGTGCCACATAGACCAGTCCTTTCACTTCTTTTTCCTTCTTGAAAGATCGGATAGCATTAGTTCTTTCATTTGCAAATTTAGAATTTAGAACTTTATTTACTTTGTAACTCTTAATTAGATAGACAATGCATGAATTCTTGAATTATGGAATGGTAGAATAATATTATGTTTTCAAGAAACCTTTGTAGATAGATGATTTAATGCAAGTTAGCATAGTTTCCTTTCTACAAATGAGCATTAGATTTGTGTCATTTAATAGTCTTTACATGTTAGAAACATTCATTTCCTAAGTTAAAAATCATTTACTTTCTTTGCACTAGGACTAACCTTTACATTCTAATTTCATTAGTTAGACTCCTTTCAATTCAGTAGAGGAATGGTTTGCAACGCTAATGATCAAGTGACCCAGTTGATGGTGGCATGAGTAGGATAATGCATCTACTGTGTAAATAACACTGTCACCTCCAAGTCTATATGAAAACCCAGGTTGACAGAGTAAATTTGGTAGCTTAGGGAGCTACAAAATTCTTGGGAGTGGCAACATTCCTCACACACATATCTCATTTTCTATTTCTAGAACCCTGTTTTGAGTTTCCTTTATATTGTCCTTCTCACTTTCCCAACCTTCCCTTTGCTCAAACGATTAACTTCTCACATTTAAGGGCACACACAACTGACGATTCCATTCACATGACATCCTCTTATGTAGCTTCATGTATGTGATACTAACTTTAGCATTGGGATCATCTTTATTTTGCATGTTATTAAGGTTATGGAACTGGTGCTTCCCACATTGTTCCATTGACCTTTCAAATACCGAGAGAAAAAGTGACTGCTTCATTGGCTACTGAGTCTATCAACATGTTTAATTCTCTTGGCACATTGTTAACTTGATTTTTTAGGAAAACAGGAGGCATGCCATAATTCTCTTGTAAAAGGAGATTACTTTTAGGTTTTCAAGGGTGGTTTGAAGGTTGATATTCCTAATTGTGTTGTTGGAACTCCACACTATGATAGGTGAGCTAGTGGGGGATTCTTGGCCAAGTTGATTCTTTGAAGGAGTGCATATATTT
Source organism: Pinus taeda (assembly GCA_000404065.3). NCBI lineage: Eukaryota > Viridiplantae > Streptophyta > Pinopsida > Pinales > Pinaceae > Pinus > Pinus taeda. The sequence continues at coordinate 8,462 of APFE031481403.1, read as the reverse complement.
ATGCTCAATTATTAGAAACAATGCCTAGGATCCATGGAAAACATAATTCCATTTGTCCTAAGAGGACAAAATACTAACTCCTTGCACCTGTCACACCTTTTCAAAGGAAATATATTTAGGCGAGATTTGATCTACTTTTGTATGCACATGTCCAAAAACCATTTTTAATATAGTCTATAGAGGTGCAACCATATATTCAAAAACTACCTCAAAGTCCCCTCCAAGGCTCTAGGGTTAGGTCCTCACTAGAATTGAACATTTATAACGGGTGTAAAAATTCTCACTTTACACCATTGTATCGAATCCCTTTTGTCTCTCTTTTAAGGGATAACATGGGCATAGGATCTGATCCACTTATATGCACACAAGTCATGAGAAAAAATCATATCATATCTCTAGGTTCAATCAGACATTTGACCACTACCTCAAGGTTCCCTCATGGGCTTTGGCTAGGACACATGAAAATTAAAACCTACCTATGGTGAAGGAAATATTTATATATCACAATATAATATATTTTAATTTTCAGTAGTTGCATTATTTTGAATAATGTATTAAGTTAATTTGAGTGATTATAATTTAATTTACTTGACCATATATAAATTGGAAATTCTTATATATTATTTTAAAATTATATTGTGTTTTGTGTGTTCTTAAAAATTGTGTGATATATTGTATAAAATCATACTAAAGTCAAATGGGTTTGGTTGATTGTTGTCGATTTTTTAGATTATGAATATATGTTTATATTTATTTAGCATAAATTAAAAGGAAAGAAGAATAAGAACCTTACCTTCTATTGAGATACAATACTTATTTTGTTAATTGTGCACCAACTACATAGTAATTGGAGGTAATTTTATGGTTTTTTATTTTCAAATATTTCTTATTTATGTCTCTAAGTCACTCATAAAGGGATGTAGGATATATGAGAAGTAATATTGTTTTGTGCTATATGTTATTGATGGGTTTCTTATGGTCTTGGTTTGCTACATCCATGCATACAAAAATGGATAGATTGTGATTGACCTTAGTGGGTATTGGGATACATATTAATGTCAACTAAATATTTTTATAGTATTGTTGAGCTAAATTACTGCATTTTGTATCCTCTACTTGATATCACAGTTGATGAGTTATCGTGTTCATATCACATGATTGTATATGTGTGGGGTTGTGGTTTGGGGTTTGAAGGGTGGATGTGAAGGGTAAGGGGTTAAATATCTTTAAGGTGAGAGATTTATGTCATCCATAAGTTTAAATGACACACTAAGTGAAAACATGTTTTTAATTCATAATAGAAATTTGTATTTTCTAAAAAAATCTAGATTGTACTACTGATAAGGATATTCTACAATTATATGGAATTCAACAATGCTTTGAAGAATTGCAATATATTCATAGGTCTTGTGTATTGAGTGCCTTATTTTGAATAATCATAATGAGTCGACTTATCTCTATTTCATTTTTTTAATGTTTTTATCCCACCATATTTAGCTAAACCTGTTGTTGTTTCATGCATTGAAATGCATTTTTTTGGTTAAAATTTGAGTTTTTTTAAGCTTAAGTAACTTACATAAAATCCCTCCACACCCAATGGTAATAGGCTTATAAAATACTAACTTTGAAGCTATCCTTTAATAGACAGTGAACTGCATTCTATACATGTTGTATTATTGATGTCTGGATTTTGTTGATATAATAAAATGGAAACATTAATTAGTGGAGCTCTTAGGTGATACAAGGTTGGGAAAAATGATGAAAAAATAGTTTCCAATGGAATTTTATTTTTCATAGCACACTTCAAACAACAAGTCACAATACAACTATTTAATACAAAATGATATGTTGAATTTCCACAATCTTGGTTCTAGGATAAAATATTAGAATCTTTGATGTTACCAAACCAAAAATCTCAATAGAACTATTTTGCGTATAAAAACAATATAAAGCAGTAAATCACACATGCACAAGTATAGAAAACATTTACAAAATATTCTACAAATATGTACAACCCAATCTTTGTTATATTCAACAATTTGAATAATACAAGAGTTTATGTAATACAATATACAATTAAAATCTCATTGCAGTCTCTATGTCGTATCTCATCCCGCAAGTCCTTCACTTCCATTCTAATCTCTACATACCCCTTAGTCCATCAAAGGAAAACACATAGAGTCTCAAGGAGCGCTACCACCTATCACTACTGCAAGTCACTTCTACTACAATTAACACATGTCGATCTAATCTTCTCTTCTAGGTTGGCTAATACATGAGCTCCAAACTACCAATTCCTCTTTTTTCCATCAAAAAGCTACACAGTAGGCTCCAAAATTCACCCAACCTTTAGCTGTCAATGTCACTTTATGATGTATTGTCAAGGGCTACTTTGGGTAGCCAACATGCTACCCTCCACCATTCCAATGGCACCCAATCAAATCACTGCAATATCTTCTCCTAGTTGAGGTCTCCAACTGCCCAAGTTAAACTCAACATATGACATTCACAGGCTACAAATCAAATTGATCCTTCAGTGTAGAAATTTCCCACTAGTTATGGCATCTAACCATAAAGTCTTTCCCTCCTCATTGGCTTCCACATGCATCTAGATCTTTGATTTGAGTTATCTTCGAAGCTTTGGATCCACCATGCCATACTCTATCACCTCAAATTTTTTAAGCTCAAGTTCCTCACCACTTTTTCCCAAGTCCTCGGGGTACAAAAACCCAACCTTGGGTTTCAATCACACAAGTGCTTCTCATGGTGCTCCACCCTCCAAACCTCGAACCCTAGAAATTGGAGTACCTCCCAAAATAATAAAAAATAAAAACTCCCTCTTAGCGGGGTAGGTACTTACAAGGCTAGGAAGTAACTCATCATCATCATCACTACTCGCAACACTCACCCAACTCGTGGAGTTCACCACTGCAGCAATCCCTGTATCTTGAATTACGCCTCTCTAGATAGTGTCGTTGTCACTAGAAGCATCATGATTCTTCTTATTCTCTTTGAATTTCTTCCACTCCCTCCATGATTCCTTCTTAGAAGTTGTAGGAGCAACCTTCTTCCCCACTGAAAAAATTCTCTTCTCGGGTTGCAAAGTCTCCCTCTGAACCTACAAACTCACACTAGAAATCGACTCCCTCTGAGCCTCTGGACCCTCGACCTTCTTATCTAGAACATGTACTTGTAACTCTAAAACCTTCACCTGCAACTCCTTCTCTGGATCTTGCACGACATCCTTTTTATTCTTCTTCCTGTGATCCATAGGCTTGTTTGTGAGCATGTATAGACCATTCTCCCTAACTCTAGGTAAAATACCATCAGAGCTAGAGCCTCTCGGTCTAGTTCTTTCCTTCCCATCCCATAAAATGACCTCAAACCCCTTATTATTGATCATCAAGACATATATCATGCTATATCTTAGTCATAGTAAAAAAAAATACATCTCTGACCTGCACCACTTGTCCTGTCTCCATCATGAATGGAAAACCTCCCGATCCTTAGATCTCCTTCTAACCATTTTCACCCAAGACCATGTAAAAATTTTATTCGCATTCAGCTAGAGTCTCAAAAACCTCCTTTGGCCCTGCCATATGTTTCGACACAAAATTGTACATGTACCATCCATCCTCATCAATAGTACCATGTGATAAATGAGATATCATGGTAAATTCCTCCTCCTTCAATCTTTCGATGAGAGCATATATCTCAACAAAAGTGGCAACATTGATGACCTACTTCTCTTTATTCTCCATGTCATCTCCATTCTTCTTCATGGGACATCTGGATGAAAATCACCCATCTCCCCACAATTGGAACACTTGACTTTACTCAAATCCTTATTTTTCTTACCCTTCATTCATGCTACAAGTTCCATGTCATCATCTGATGCCCTCTTCTTTGGATGAATATCTTCTTTCACAAATCCACTTGAATGAAGTTGTCCAACAACCTATTCCATTCTAGCAACTTATCTCTGTTAACAATCCCTTTACTGAAATAGTTCGATTCCTTAGTGAACCCTTTCAAGGCGATCCTCACAATATCATTCTCTAAAATAGTGTTAGTGATGAAAACAAGCTCATCTTTGACATGAGACAATCTCATCAGATATGAAGTCATTCCTTCACCCTGAATCTTCTTGGTGGACTTCAATGTATCCTCCAATACTAGTACCTAGTTCTTGTTTCTTATTCTAGAACAAATTCTTAAGAGCCATCCACATCTCATGTGTAGTGCTCTTCTTGGACAAATGAGGTATTAGTGGATCCTTCACATCATCTATAATGATCAATATCGCCCTCATACCCAAATATTCATACACTTCCAGCTCCTTTTGCCCAGTTTGTTGCTTGATGGATTTCTCGGCAAACTCCCAGATCTTGTTGACCTGCAAGACAAAATTGATCATTTCCTTCCATGGACTATAGTTCAAAAACCCCTCCAACCTGTCCTCATACTAAAGACTAGTCTACAACTTTGACATTGTAGTGAGCCCTTCACCTACAATATGACCAAATCCCTCTTGAGCTATACTTTTGTTGTGCACACTCTGATTCATTATCTTGCAAAGTAGCTCGTACATGCTTTGATACCATGTTGAATTTCCACAATATTGGGTATAGGATAGAATCTTAGGATCTCTAATGCTACCAAACCAAGAATCTCAACAGAACTATTTTGCACAATGAAACAACATAAAGTAGTAAATCAAACATTAAGAACTATAGACAACTTTTTACAAAATATTGTTCAAATATGTGCAACCCAATTTTCATTATATTAAACCAATTTGAATAATACAATACTCTATGGAATAAAAGATACAATGAAAATCTCGCTACACTCTCTATGTCATATCTCATCATGTCATTCCTTTGATTATGTTCTTCTCTCTAGTTGGCCCTTAGTCCATTTGAGTAAAACACATAAAGTGTCTAGGAGGGATATCACCTGTCACTCTTGAAAGTCACTTATGCTATAATGAAAATGGACTGATCCAATCTGCTCCTCTAGGTTGGAAAATACCTGAGCTCCAAATTGTCAATCTAGTAGCATATGTAATCTGTCAAAGAGCTACACATTCCAAACTTCACCCAACCTTTGGCTATCAATTTCACTTTATGATGGCTTATCAAGGGCTACTTTTGGTAGCCAACGCACTATCCTCCATCAGCCAAATGGAACCCAATCCAATCATTGCAATATCTGCTCCTAGTTGAGGTCTCCAACTATTGAAGTTAACCTCAACAGATGTTACTCACAAGCTGCAACTCAAATTGATCCTTCACTATAGAATATGCCCACTAGTTAGGGTTTGTTTAGGGATGAATTATCACTTGAAAAAATAATACCAAATTCACCTTATGAACTCAACCTAACAGCATACTTCCACACCCTTCCAAATAGTCACAAGAAAATCCAAATAACTCCCTTCTCTTAGCTAAGGTAGCTCTTTGATATGCGGCCCTAAAACAAAGATCTCCTTTTGGTTCAACAAACTTATCTCTTACTTTGTGTTTCACTTTGGATGTGAGAAATGATCTCACACACACCTCATATATATAACATTTCATGAAAGCTTCATTTTGACGTACACATGGGATTGTACAACTATCATTAGCCTTTTAAGCATTAGGTTGGATTGACCAAAACCCAATAGTGACATTCAAAAATTCATAACTCATGATTTAGAGATTTGATTTGAGTGATCTTTGAAGCATTTGGTTTGCCACACCATCATCTATCACCTCAAATTTTCTCATGCTCAAATTCCTCACAGTCTTGGCCCAACTCTGTTCGATAGGAAACCCCAAACTTGAGTTCCAAGTCCACAAGTGATCAAGGTGGATGTTGGTGGCCACCCGCCTATCCCACATGCCCCCCACAACTATCTCTTTTAGTTTTTTAGTTTCAGTAATTGTAGCACCATTTACTATTTTTAGCAGTTTTTTCAGGTCCTGAACTTCCAGAGCCATTTTGAGGCCCTAAACGACTTTTTTTGGGAAATTTGGGAGCAACATGGGTCAAGGCTTGATGTTGTTCCTCCCAAAGTTATATTTGTTGGATAGGTCTTTCTAATGAGCTATTGTACACATCAAATGCAGATCGGGTGCCAAAGTTACGACCACGGGAAGTTGATGTACCAACTTACCCAAAACGGGGGACACAATTTGGTGTTTCATCTTCTAGGGTTAGGTTTTGGGATATTAAGGGTTTTCCATTGTTTCTCAACAATAAATAGGCCTTCTAGCCTCATTGTAACATAGTTCAGAGGCATGTAGCTGCCTTCCTTACAGCATCAAACCTTTCACAGATGAGGTATTGTGTGATGTGATGTTTGTGATGTATTATTAGGCTAGCCATAGTTGTGGAGGCGATATGTTGTGTATGAGTCAAGGCCTCACACTATCATTATTTCTTTGGATAATTCATTATACAGGATACCAGAGGTAGCCCTACCTACCTCCACCTCTTTGATCTCTACTAAGAAAGGTAGCGAGCTCATCTCCTAGACTAGGAAATTCATTTTCTATCTGATTCGCTCCCAAAGTAGATCGTCACCACATCCATGACCCCCACGAAGGGTTCCTCCACACAGCAGCAGTAGAAAAGGGATACAGTCATGATAGAACATAGGAACAACTTCTCCTCACCCACAGGGGTACCACACAAGTTTTAGGTGGGCGACAAATTTTGGTTGCATTTGCAGAAAGAGTGATTGACAAGAGCCCATCAGAAGCTTAGGCCACTCCGACATGGTCCTTACAGCATTACCAAGGGCATGGGAAATAGGGAAAATTTTAAGAACCCCCCCTAAATTTACATGTATAATAAATAGGCGAATCTCCATGGTATATAGGAAAAATGGAAGGCGATTTTATGAATAATATGATATGTATATATAACTTTTTGGCGAATCTCTCACCAAGCATGGTGAATATTTTACTCAATTATAAAATCTTGTGTTTATTGAATACACAAATGAAATCATTGCATTTCTTTGAAATATCTTTTGAAATCTAAATGACCAAAATTACATATCGATAACCTAGTGGGTGTAGGATAAAATTCACCTGTGATGGGTGTAGGATAAAATTCACCTGTGCCATTCATAGAAAGCATGAGAAAAAACCTAATACCATATATAAAATGAAGAAAAATTCAAATTCATCACTACTAGGGACCTTGTAACTGCCCTTCCAATACACAAGTATGTTCTTGTTTGCAATTAGAAAAATTACCCAAATTACAATCTGTTTACTCCAGCATACGTTGGAAAGTTATAGAAGGATGAATAGTGCAATCAATCCATTCCTTTTAACCCTCGATTTGTTTCAGTTTAAAATAGAAATATACAAATATACCTGTCCAATGCCTATGGTTTAACCATTCACCTTAAGATCTTCTTACAATATAATTTCCTAAGTCTATTTAATATCTTCATTATCATAAAAACCAACCTATATCCATATTAACTCCACATCTACCACTCTTAGGGGGATGAAATCTATTTATCCCTCTGAGCATTTGGTAGACCCAGAATTAAGATGGATCTAAGATGATAAAATTTCCCCTTTAAAATAGTCTATGCTCACATGAATACCATGGTATTACCATGGGTCAATACCATGGGTTATCATAAACCTGGAGCTTAAAAATTACTATTAGTAATTTATAAAAATTAATAAAATTAATAGTTGATTTTTATTTTATTTTTTATTTTAACCAAGCTAAAATGTTTAACATACATTAAATTACAACATCCACTTTTACTCTTGATCGGATCAAATATTTTTTCACTCTATGTTAGTTTGCATATCACGATATTTGATACCTCTCGAGGGTTAGTAGATCTAGAGTAAAGATGGACCTATGCTGGTTTAATTCCCCCATTTTAATAGGCTACATTCCAGGTGAATATCATGGGTCAATAACATGTGCCAGTTTGGTGAATACCATGGGTCAATACCATGTGCCATTTTTATTTTTATTAATACTAATATTAGGGTTAATAATGTTTTTTTGCATGGTATTAATAACAATCTAGTCCATGGTATTTGTCCCATAGTATTTTGCCCATAGGTTTCACCTAAATATAACGCATTTTTTGAGTGTTCGTAAATATAAGGTGACTTATGGAGTAAATATAAAAAAATGTTTTATTTGTTTACCATACCTCTCATTTATTTATATTTTTATTAATTTACCATACATCTTTTACAAATATGGTATTTGGCCCATAGGATTCACTTAAATAAACCTCTTTCTTAAGCCTTCATAAATAAAACGAGGGTTATGGACTAAATATAAAAAGAGGTTTTATTTATTTACCATACCTCCATTTTACTTATATTTTTATTTGTTTACACCCTTGCATGTATATAAGGTGACTTATGGAGTTAATATAAAAAATGTTTTATTTATTTACCATACTTCTCATTTATTTATATTTT
>APFE031481391.1:179553-193965 GCA_000404065.3 Pinus taeda | reverse complement strand
ATACAATAATTGCATTATTTTCAAAGTAAAATATTATCAATAATCTAAGTACAAACAATGTTATTGAGAAAATATGTGTTATCTAATACTAAGATATTAGCAATATATGCCTTTTGTGCTAAGTTGGGTGATTCGCACATTAAAAGCTTCCTCTACACAACAAAGTTCTTTTACACTTCCGCACATATGCTTAGTTTGAAACATATTCAGAATACGAAGATAAGCATTATTTACACTTAAAATATCACCAATAATATCATATATGTCAATCGTTTACTAAAATTCTAATAATAAAATCCTTTAATTTCATTGTGTAGAGACACTTTTACAAATTTCAAAATCGTATATCATATACCGTATGAATGTTTACAAAGAATTGGATATATGCGGGAAAACTAAAAATATTATTATCATTCATTGTGTGAAGCTTTTTACTAAGCGAGAGAGAAGTTGTGTAGAGCTTTGATTTTAAAGCTATGAATCTTTACAGAAGACCGGGCATGTGCGAGGTTGATTTCTCGAATAAATCTAATTTACAAATTTTTAGATCTTATATCATATGAATGTTTACGAAAGACAAAGTATGTGCTATATAATGGGAAATATTATTATGTTTTGTGATGTGGAGCTTTCACTATGTGGAGTATGAAGTATGTACAGGAAAGCAAATGCATAGAGATTTGATTAGGATAGGGTACGAAGCTTTTGTAGGAGATTTCATTGTGTGGATCTTTGACTGTGTAGAAGATGGGATATGTTTTTTGATGCTTTTGTAATTCCAAGATTGTATATCATGTAAATGTTTACAAAGGATGGGGTATGTATGAGAGAATGTTGAATATTATTATGTTTCGTTATGCAGAGTAAGAACTATGTGCAGGAAAGCAATAGAGCAATAGTGTCCAGATATAACCTGTGCGAAAGAAATGTGGATGAAATACAGATCCTGCTAAAATATTAGAAACAATATCGTACAATTCCTGTGTTTTCTTTGGTGCTATTGCGAACAACAAATATGCATTATTTAATACAAAATTATTAACAATAAAATCCTTTAGTGCCAAGTGCAGCGAATTGCACATTGAAAGCTTTCTTCATACAATAGACTTATTTTTCACTTCCACACAAATGCCTAATTTGAAACATATTTAGAAATACAAACATATATATTATTTACAGCAAAAATACTATTAATAATATAAGCACAAAGCATGCATTTTTAATACTAAAATATATAATCAACTGAATAACAATAGTATGTATTATTTTCAAGTAAACTATTATCAATAATCTAAGCATACAAAATGTTACCAAGAAAATATGCATTATTTAATACTAAAATATTAGCAATATAACCCTTTTGTTCTAAATTTATGAAATAGAGAAGAAGAGCTAGGGTTTGCAAGAAACTTGTTCAACCTACGATCAAGGTACCAAATTATGGAGGAGGACAATGCCATGGGTGCATAACTTCGTAGAATGGGCAGGTTCTGACCCAAAAAATGAAAAGCATGGGGTCCAATGGGACCCCATCTTAAAACCAGACAATGATGCAAAAGATAAAGCCCCATTGGACAGGGTGCAGATCTCAGGATCTGAGAAGACAGGAAAGGAGGAACTAAGAAAAAAAGGGAAACTAAGCGAGGAGCCCAGGACTACCCAGAGGTGAAAAGAAACTAATAACAGCAATAGTCTAGTAGACAGAGACAAGAACCCTTCTCCAGAATAGATACCACAAGAGAAGGAACCTAAGGATAAGCTAATAGGAAACACTGAAGATCTGTACTAGTTTGGAACAGATCAGGAAGGAACAGCCATGGAAAACAGGAAGCAGGAGAACCAGGGGCATTGCAAGCCTAAAACCACATAAAATCTACGGGTAATAATATCCAACCCGGAACTACAAGCTTACCAAGATCATATGGCAGAACACGCGGTGATCTGCAAATTTATGGGTTTTTAGCTGGCAGAACGAGCCCTATGCTTGCGGATCAAGCAACAATGGAAGCCAAAAGGGGACATGAGGCTTCACCTAGAAGCCAAAGGCTTCTTCACAGTGGTTTTCACAAATCTGGATGATAAGGATTGCATCTTCGATGGAGGGCCATATTTTTTTGCCTTAATAGGACTATACATGAGACCATGGAAGCCCAACTTTGCGCCAAAATAGGAAACATTCAAACAGGTACCTATCTAGATCTGCCTGTTCTCTCTCCCGATTGACTATTGGAGACATGTAGCACTAGAATAGATAGAAAATAAGTTAGTTACCTTCATCAAAGCTTCAAAGGCAACACTACAAAAGAGGTATACCTTCTGTGCTAGAATCTGTGTCGAGATGCATGTTTCAGGGGCTTTGCATGAGGGCCTGTGGTTGGAATACATGTACGAAGTTTACTTTCAAGCTATATACTATGAGTAGATCCCATTTCACTGTAGAAAATGCCATGAACATGGACACCTATTTAGGGAATTCCCAATGAACAAAACAATGGAAAAACCCGAGGATAATACAGGGAAAAATAAGGAAGCTTTCACCCAACCTCCTGGTAGACAACGAGCCAACAGGAGACAACAACATAAAGCAAGCACATCCATCAAAAGTACAGGAAATGCCTTTGAGGTTTTGAAATCAGAAACAGAAGTAGAGGAGGCAAATCAAGGGCAAAATCCATTGATAGTTAGCTAGACCATTACGACACAGAGGACACAAGATCCCAGTCCTATCCCTTCAAATAACAACCCATAATTTCCACTACTAATAGAAGAACTGGAAGAAGACTCAGAAATGATAAATAGAGAAATGGGTATAGAGGACATGGATCTTAGCGACATTATAGAACAAGAAGGTATGATCTTCTGAACATGGTAGAGCAATGGAAGAAGAAATGCATAGAACACATACTTGAGGAGGAGGTGAATAGAGTAAACTCATTATTCCTAGCAAGACAAAAAGCAGAAATGGATATGCAGAAAAGAAGCTTTGGAGCAACAAAATGATTGGGGGTAAAAGCTCAAGGACTGTTGTTGGAAATAATACTGAGAGGGGGGGGTGAATTAGTATTATCAAATAAATATAGCTTTTTCATTTCCATATTTAGAATCATATACACTACTTTAGTTAAGGATACCCGCGTATATACACAACTATGTTTAATGCAACTAGCGTATATCAATAAACTTATGATTCAGTTAGTTGATCTTCAATGAGTGCATCAGAACATTATTAACCATATTAACAGTAAACAGGTGCAGTAAAATAGAACAGATCATCACACATAAGCAACACACATGAACACCATGATATAAGGTGGAAACCCAATGTGGGTGAAAACCACCTACTGCAAGTCGTCTCAATCTTCTTTTTAATAAGAAACTTCTTTTACAATAGCTTTGTACTGGTGCAGTATTATACCAGTACGCAGGATTCTACCTGCAGAAGGCTACAACCTTCTCTCATTCTCCAGACTCTCCTGGAAGGGAGCTGCAACCCGCTTTAGCTCTTGTACTAGCATTGGTACTAGTATGTAGGTGCTGGCCTACTAAAATGCTCCACCCTTTACTCGTTCTCCAGATGCTACTGGAAGGGAGCTACCACCCCCTTAGCTCTTGTACTAGTTGATGTACTAGTACCTAGGTGTCGACCTATAGAAGGCAACAACCTTCTCTTTCTTCCACCAGGTACCACGCTTCATACATTTTTAGACTAGATACTCCTGAAGCACAATACCATGATCTGAAGGCCACGTTTCATCCAATTTTCATATTGGACCCATCAATATCATTGAAGCACAAAATCAATCAATACTAGCATCATCAATCTCTTAATCATTGAAACACTGAAACATGTCAACAACACAGTCACCAAAACAAAGAATAAACAACAGAACTCTGCAACAATAACCAGATCCAACTGCAACTTCAAATATCAAATATCATAATGTATATGCTACTATGATGAACTAAACCCGTGTACATATGCGCTTTCACCAAAGCCAACCCGCATACAAATTTGCAAATATTTACTCATAGGTCGTGGTTGTTCCAGACATCAGTCATACCCAGATCATAACATTCATACATTAAAACTTGCATTCATAATTCAGATCTAGTCTATCCATAACCAACCCATATAATGATAAACATTCCAAGCCTTAAGATCTCGATCCATCATTCATCATTATCCACATGAGTGTATCCTTGGTTCAGATCAAGTGAAGCATCGCCAACCCATAATCAGCATACTAGATCTCATACTTCATCAGATATTCAAGACTTTCTCACACCCTTTGCCTAATGATCTTCTTCTCTTTTATAGTCATAGGCCTTATTCAATACCATGGTCCAAAACCATTGAGAACCAATACCATGGACCCAATACCTGGGATCAATACTTTAGATGAGATACCATGGTCCAAAACCATAGGTCCAAATACCAAGGACTAAATACCATGGACCAAAAACCCAATGTACGTGCCTTCCCTTGCATGAAAGTGTGTGTATACTCATGCAGGCCTTTTGATCGGTGATCCCACATGTATACGCGAATTTACTAAGAGGAACCTATGTATACCTTATTTTCTTCATTCTTTGTGGTCTGATCATCAATTCCTTGCTACTGACCTGCTGCACTATGGTCTGTCATCTGTGTGAGTTGCCATCAAGGACAACACTTGTCTCATAATGCCAACAATCTCCCCCTTTGGACTTGATGGTAAAGCTAACTTGTCATACTGAGATCTGTCATCTGATTCCTTTGAGTTGTCCTGCACCCCATGTATTCTATCACATCTGATATCTCTTCTGTAGAGTTGTTCTTCTACGAGTGGGTTGCCATCAAGTACAACACATGCATCATAATGCCAACAATCTCCCCCTTTGGACTTGATGGCAACAACACCAAATCACTCTCCCCCATTGACATCAAGGGCAAAGGGTGAACCAAGATATTATTTTTCCTTGATAAACATTCCGTTGTCCATACTCCCCCTGAGTACCTACTGAAATCTTTGCTCTACTGAAGAGAGCTGTTCATGCTCCCACTAACTGTAAGCAAGGTCTGCAAAAAGATATTCTACAAGAAAAACATGACTCTATACATCATAAGTGACCTTTCTATCATCAAAGACTCATACATACATTCATCTCCCAACCAACTGAGGATATACCAAAAGTTTACACATGATAATACAAGAGTGTAACATCATTCATCCCAGGCATAGTGGGGAAACCAACATAGACCGTTACATGACCTGGATAATAAAAGAAATATATGACATAGAGACCAAATATCAAGAGTATTATAGTTATCAGCAACTATCATCAACAGTATTCAGACTAGCAATCATGTTCTCCCTCTGCACCTATTCCATCTATGACAGATGGTCTATGTCAAGCCCATATCAGACTCTTCTCATCCTGATTTTGGCCCACTGATTTCCTTCAAATTAATATATACGCGATTGTATCCACAGAAACAAGTGTAGATACGTGGATCTTCCTTATGAAACTCGCGTACAACTACTTCCAAATCAGTAACCTATAAATTTCCTATAACAAGGTATGTCTGCATATAGATATCAATTCATCCTTTTGAACAGAATTCTAAATATGACATACAAAATCGTTCACATTATATCATATGTGAAAAACATCATAGCCATCTCATCAACATCAAGATCTACATGATCCAAGTATCATCACATGGGAACTGTTAGAGTCAGTCTTTGCAGCCTTCTTCCAGTGATCAAACATGCTCTTACACAAGTGATTTTAAGGTGTCAAGGTCAAATTTTATCATTTCAGTGAGTCTTCAAGTAAAATTTGGTCACTAGGCATTAGGTCTGGGGTTTGATTTTACCCTTGTCAAAGTTGTCCAAAGGACATTCTATGTCACTATTCAGCTGAGTCTACCATCATTTAAAGGGTTTTCATCATCATGTCAAGTTCCATTGGGTCATTTCACACCTTGTTCATGTTTCAGTCGTGCCTAGGCAACGTTCATTTCCCTCTCCTAGGGTTTTGAAGCTAATTTCTCTTGGATGGTCAAATCATCGAAAAACTTGTATCATGATGTTCATACACCTTCCCCTATCCCTAAAATACCTTATCAAACACTTCCCATCATTGAGATCCCCCAAATTCCTCATTTTCGCATAAACCCTAGTTTCTTGCTAACCTGACAATTTTCTATGGTTGGGCCTGTGTTTTGCCTTTTTGGACCCCTTCCCCTCACTCAATTTCTGAGATTCCACTTTTCTCTACTTCCTAACATCCCTCCACACTTCCTAAAATTTCCTCAAGAATTTGGAAGCTCCCTATCCCCTTCATTTCACTTCATTTCGGCAAATCCCTTGTCCCACACATCAGGATATGTTTCACTCCAATGATGTTTCTGAGCAATGGAAGATTAATTTGGAAAACATGAGAGAGGTTTTTTTCCATAACATAATAAGGAAGAAACACCTCATTCACTTTTTACACAGGTATCATGGTTCTGAAGAAATGTCAAGAATACAATTTCCTTGGGAGAATTGATTCACCTCTGGAACGACCTCGGAAAATCAACTTTTATCCTAGATCAGTTGGACAGATGAATTTTTTTATGCTCCACATGATAACTTGAGATACGTATCTTTCCATTGAGCTATCATGAGCTCAATTTGGAGTTGAGGAAGGCATTCAAAAGTTGAATGTAACAGCACTCTGCCATTAGGCAGCCTCATTTGGCACAGTTTGACTAGTCTTGGGTGATTTGATGTTTGATAGAGAACATGAACTCCAAATTGAAAAATTATAGTTTTATTAGAAAGTAGACACAAATATCTTTCCAATGAGCTATCCTGAGATCAATTTGGGGTTGATAAAGACATTCAAAAGTTGCCCGCAACAGAACTCTGCCTTGAGGCAACCTCATTTGGCACAGTTTGACCAGTCTTGGGTGATTTGATTTTTGACCGGGCAAATGAAATCCAAATCAATAGATTCTGGTGGGGTTATAAAGTAGACAGACCAGGCATTTCAAATAGCTATCCTTCACACAATTTGGACATCGAGAATGCCTCCAAACATCACCTGGAAAAGAGCGTGATGCACAGGAGGAGGAGCGTCATGGTTTTATAAATATCTTCACTCCATATGGTCAGTTATAAAGTGGCAGAGGAAGGCAAAGGGTTACCCAAGCCATTTTTCATGTTTGTGGTGTTACACCTGTAGCTGATGGTTGGCTCTCCACCTTCATTTGGTGACCCTTGGTCGTTCTATCTCTTCATAGCACATTGTATATGTTGTATGCAAACCATTTGCAAAGAAAGTGGGTTGGTTGGCTTGTAACTTCTGGGAGACTATGGGAAAGAAACTTTGTTTCTGCACTATATATTTTTACAGAGAATTAATGAAAGGTAGCAGCTCTCTTTCATGAGATTCATGTGGTTGTGAATATAGAAAATGTGTCTTTCTTATGTTTCATATGTATCCTATTATGTTTCATAGTTCCTTTCATATTTATTTCTGGTGAAATTTTTCGAATGAGATTAGGTAGAATTCAATTTTATTGCTCTACCTGTGGGAAAATTTCATGTTAGTGTTCATTCTTCTGTTGAAAAGGATTCATGTGGTCCATGCCCTTTTCACCCTCTTAATCAAATCTCTCCATTCCACCATATCTTAAACTAAATTGCTATGTTTTCCGCCTACCTTGCCTCACGAAACAATCTGTTCCTTTATGTTAAGTTCTCTATTCATTGAGGTCCAATGATCCCATAATATCCCAGAAACACAGTCATTCATAAAATCACTTCTTGTTTCCATATCACTTACTAGCCTAAGATAAATAGTTCACTGTAAGTCATCTCAGGCCATTTCATTTATCTATTCACTGAGCGTGACTCAGAGAGAGCCCTCTCCTGTTCTGGTAGGGCTAGCTACCAGATGGAGCGTGGTTTGTGGTTACCCTAAATTTTGCCTTCCTTCAGCCTGAGGTGGATTTAGGTGATAACATAGTGGCGACTCCACTGGGGACAAAATGGTTTGCTTGAAGATTGTTTTGCCCCAAGACATATCTCTAGTTCAGATCTGATGTTGATGGTGAACAATGATCAGACATAAGAAGATGGCTGAAATCATTCACCTAGCAACTCCTTTCACTGAAGAATCTAGCAATTGGGTACCTCATGATGACTCCACTACTTGGAGATCAGTAGCTTTGAGATATCTTAAAATATACACAAGAAGATACGCCTCCATGAGCCGAGATCACATTCCAGGCTTTCCAAATAAAATTATGAAGGTAGATTGGTCAAAGAATCTGCCTACGTTTAAAGATGATGGTAAGAAGGACGTTGCTTTACATCTAGTTTGATTTCACATGCATATTCACAAGTTGAAGGTTAATTTTCCGGAAGATTGCTTAATGAAGATATTCATGGCCACTCTAGAAGGTGAAGCCCGATCTTGGAATGAAAATTTGCCTTCTGCTTGTATTTACAGTCTTAAGGATTTTCATGACCTGTTCATTGAAAGATATAAAGACTCTTATCCATAATTGAATCTAGTTCATGATTGTTGCAAGCATGATTATGGTTTTATTGAGAACCTTGAAAAATATTATGCGGATGTTAATTTTATGGATCATGAGATCATAGAAGCCCTGTATGAAATTCCCTTTCAGCAGCGTAAAGACGATCATGAAAATTTGCAACATGATCAAGATTGTAGTACGATGGAAGATGAAAGAATTTTGCATCTTGACAGTCAACATGAATTACATGAAATAGATCAGCAGATTGAAGAATTCCATATGGCTGAAAGTGATGAAAGAAAAAGTGTCATTTCAGATTCATCCATAGAAGAAGACAAAGTTTTGGGTCCAAATGTTCTCATGTCATCAGAACAAATCCTTCATGAAGATGTAATCCAATCAGCTCATGGACAGCAAGATGAGAACTTTGTTCAAGTAAGTGAAAAGCTTTCTTTGGATGAATTTATGGTAGATGATAAAGATGTTAGTGTTGGGTTTCAAAAATCATCCGAAGTTGCTTTTCTCATGATTGATGAATGAAATGAGAATATGGCTGTCATATCATGTCAAGATGATCAAAAATATATTCAAATTGTAGAAGACCAGAGCAATCAAAATTGCCATTCAGATTCCTCTTCATATGTCTCATGTCTTGGAATGTTTTTGAAGAGAAAATCAACTCATCTACTTGTTCAGAATTGTTTGAGGACCAGGAACATATTGAAGTACATCATGAAGGAAGATCAGAATCAAAAGAAAAGGACATCTTGTTTCCTCAGCAGGAGGTGGCAATAGCAAATCTTCATGTTTTTCATGATCCCATGGCAAATTTGTTGCAGACAACAGTGAAGGTCATTATTGCGGTATTCGGTGATGAAGGAGATCATGGAAAATTATGTTTTTGGATGCCCAGTTACCAGCATCAATTGTTGACCAGAAGATTTGATCGGAAGAATCAGTCAAGAAGCCATCTTCTTGATTGGTTACATTGGTAGTTTGATATAGTTTGATGATATATAGTCTTGTAAAAAATAAAGGTGGTCATGTACTACCACCAAGCTTCAAATTTTAAGTTTAGAGTGAAGTTTGTTTAGTCATGTCAGTTTGCATTGAGTCAGTTTGAGTCAAGTTTCATGTTAATAAATTGAGTCATGTTGGTTTGTCGGAATAATGGACTCCATAGCCCAATGGACAAAAGGCACTGTCTAGCTCTTCCAGAGATCTGTTGTTCTTGGCACCTCCAAGGAGCTACCATCCCCATTGGAGCCAATGTTAGAGTCAGTCTTTGCAACCTTCTTCCAGTGATCAAACATGCTCTTACACAAGTGATTTTAAGGTGTCAAGGTCAAATTTTATCATTTCAGTGAGTCTTCAAGTAAAATTTGGTCACTAGGAATTAGGTCTGGGGTTTGATTTTACCCTTGTCAAAGTTGTCCAAATGACATTCTATGTCACTATTCAGCTGATTCTACCATCATTTAAAGGGTTTTCATCATCATGTCAACTTCCATTGGGTCATTTCACACCTTGTTCATGTTTCAGTTGTGCCTAGGCAACGTTCATTTCCCTCTCCTAGGGTTTTGAAGCTAATTTCTCTTGGATGGTCAAATCATCGGAAAACTTGTATCCTAATGTTCATACACCTTCCCCTATCCCTAAAATACCTTATAAAACACTTACCATCATTGAGATCCCCCAAATTCTTCATTTTCGCATAAACCCTAGTTTCTTGCTACAACCTGGCACTTTTCTATGGTTGGGCCTATGTTTTGCCTTTTTGGACCCCTTCCTCTCACTCAATTTCTAAGTTTCAAATTTTTCCTACTTTCTAACATCCCTCCACACTTCCTAAAATTTCCTCAAGAATTTGGAAGCTCCCTATCCCCTTCATTTCACTTCATTCCGGCAAATCCCTTATCCCACACATCGGGATATGTTTTACTCAAATGATGTTTCTGAGCAATGGAATATGCATTTGGAAAACCAGAGAGATTTTTTTGTCCATAACAGACCAAGGAAGAAAAACCTCCTTCACTTTTTACACAAGTGTCATGGTTCTGAAGAAATGTCAAGAATACAATTGCCTTGGGAGAATTGATTCACCTCTGGAGCGACCTCAGGGAAATCAAGTTTTCGCCTAGCTCGGTTGGCCAAATGACTTGCTGGATGATCCAAATAATCATGAGAGACAAGTATCTTTCCAATGAGCTATCATGAGCTCAATGTGGAGTTGAGAAAGGCATTCAAAAGTTGACTGTAACAGCACTCTGCCTTTAGGCAGCCTCATTTGGCACAATTCGACCAGTCTTGGGAGATTTGATTTTTGATAGAGAAACTGAACTCCAAATTGAAAAATTATAGTTGTATTAGAAATTAGACACAAAGATATTTCCAATGAGCTATCCTGAGCTCAATTTGGTGTTGAGAAAGGCATTCAAAAGTCGCCCGCAACAGAACTCTGCCTTGAGGCAACCTCATCTAGCATAGTTTCACCAGTCTTGGGATATTTAATTTTTGACTAGGAAAATGAATTTCAAATCAATAAATTCTGGTGGGGTTGGAAGGTAGACAGACTAGGTTTTCCAAAGAGCTATCTTGCACTCAATGTTGACATCAGGAAGGCCTCCAAACATCACCTTGAAAAGAGCACGATGCACAGGAGGAGGAGCGCAGCGGTTTTATAAATATCTTCACTCCATATGGTCAGTTATACAAGTGGCAAAGGAAGGAAAAGGGTTACCCAAGCCATTTTTCATGTTTGTGGTGCTACACCTGTAGCTGATGGTTAGCTCTCCACCTTCATTTGGTGACCCTTGGTCGTTCTATCTCTTCATAGCACATTCTATATATTGTATGCAAACCATTTGCAAAGAAAGTGGGTTGGTTGGCTTGTAACTTCTGGGAGACTGTGGGAAAGAAACTTTGTTTCTGCACTATATATTTTTATAGAGAATTAATGAAAGGAAGCGGCTTTGTTTCATGAGATTCATGTGGTTGTGAGTATAGCAAATGTTTCTTTCTTATGTTTCATATGTATCCTGTTATTTTTCATAGTTCCTTTCATATTCATTTCTGGTGAAATTTTTCGAATGAGATTAGGTAGAATTCAATTTTATTGCTCTACCTGTGGGAAAATTTCATGTTAGTGTTCATTCTTCTGTTGAAAAGGATTCATGTGGTCCATGCCCTTTTCACCCTCTTAATTAAATCTCTCCATTCCGCCATATCTTAAACTAAATTGCTATGCTTTCCGCCTACCTTGCCTCACAAAATAATCTGTTTCTTTATGTTAAGTTCTCTATTCATTGAGGTCTAGTGGTCCCATAACATCCCAGAAACACATTCATTCATAAAAATCACTTCTTTTTTCCATATTCACTTACTAGCCTAAGATAAATATTTCATTGTAAGTCATCTCAGGCCATTTCATTTATCTATTCACTGAGTGTGACTCGGAGAGAGCCCTCTCCTGTTCTGGTAGGACTAGCTACCAGACTGAGCGTGGTTTGTGGTTACCCTAAATTTTTCCTTCCTTCAGCCTGAGGCAGATTTAGGTGCTAACAGGAACATCTACATCAATCAACATATGTAAGTATCAACCTATCATCATATGGGTAAGAACTCATCATCATCATATCTCCAACAATGCAACTCCATGCATCCAGCACTATTTATCTAGATCTCAAGACAAGACTTCTTGATATCATCAATAGCAACAGTCCTCATCCATATGAGTGCCAAGAAATGATAGGAATCATGCATCATAACTGTATTATATGATCTTTATGCATATGACGACAGTAGCATATGAGTGACTCATCATCAAATAAAGAAGATGTGTATTCAAGCTTTGTACTTCTCCTTATCCATATGAAGATCACCATGTAAGCACCATACATGCATCATCAGAAAATCAACCACAAATCTGATCAACTATGTATTATTGATAAGTCATAACCATAGCAAGATGTATCATTAAGCCATATAAGCATCATAACCAAGGGCTACTAACCATAATGCCAACAATGCAATATTAAAAGCATATGCTCCCCCTGAACCTGTGCCATCTTGTTTACTGCCAGATCGGATCATGCATATATCAGCAAGAAGTATCAAGGCATAATCATCATCAAGTTAGGATAAAAAACACTTCTAAACATCTTACAAGACATTTCCTCTCATCATCAGCAGAT
The DNA here is from genome assembly GCA_000404065.3 of Pinus taeda. NCBI lineage: Eukaryota > Viridiplantae > Streptophyta > Pinopsida > Pinales > Pinaceae > Pinus > Pinus taeda. Next base: position 181,254 of record APFE031481391.1, on the reverse strand, counting down.
TGTAACCATTATCAAATAGAACAAATAATGGACTAAATCATATCAGACCCTTTTTCTAAGCCTGCCCCTACTACGTTTCCTCAGAATGACATATACGCGATTGTGTAGTGTATGACTCACATATATATGTGACTTCCTTTTATGCAACTTGTGTATGAGATTTAGGACACTGAAGTTTTACACTTTCAGCTCCCCCTGAGTCTGTTATGTCTGTATATGGTGTTGTGCCACATCTTCCTGACTGGACTTCCTTCTTCTTCCATATCTTCAAGTGTGATGATGTTTTCTCCTTTTGGTGTGGTGCCCGTACCTTGTTCCTACATTCCTTAGCTATATGTCCAATCTTGTTGCATGCATAACATCTTACATGTTTCATATTCCTTCTGTACCAAACAACAGCTTTGTGACCGAACATATTGCAAGAAAAAAAATATCCATTAAAGTACCTAGACCATGATGATCTTTCTGGGTGATGATATTGAACCATTCTTCTTCTGCATCTGGCTGCAACATGTCCAAGATTATGACATACATAAAATTCAACCTTATTTATCAGAGGAGTAAAAGAATTTCTTTGAAGAATTTCTTTCCTTGGCTGTTGATGGGGTTGACCTCTCATCTCCTTGTTGAGCATTTCAGATTTTGCATGGGAGTTCCTTATCTTATTTTCTGAACTAGATTCATCTTCAATAGATTCATGAAAACCAAGACCAGTTTTGATAGCAGGATACCTTTTGAATACTAAGACTATCATCCAAAATCTTAGTACTATCTTGAAATCGTAAGAGCTTATCCTTTTCTTCTAATTTATCATTTAGAATATTTACCTCAACCTGAAGTTGCTCTTCCCTTTCTTCTAATTTATCTTAGTACTATCTTGAAATTGTAAGAGCTTATCCTTTTCTTCTAATTTATCATTTAGAATATTTACCTCAACCTGAAGTTGCTCTTGTTTTCTTCAACTTTTCTTTCTTCTTCCAACTGATGTCTTAGTTCAAGAACTTCATTTTCTTGTTTTTCAAGAGCTTGGAGTAATTCTTTATTCTGCTTCTTTGATTCTTCAATATCTTCCTTTAGCGAGAGGATCATAGCTTCAAGCCTTTCATAGTAACTGGATCTATATCTGAGTTTCTTGATTGTTGTTCTTCTTTCATTTACTTCATTTCTCTATGATGTCACTTCATCCTGCAACTTTTGACATTGAACTACCTTGTCCTTGAATACCTTCCTTACCTTGTTTCCTTCCTCTAGTCGAACTTTTAGTTTGGTAGATTCTTATTTGAAGGCACATTCCCTTTTATTCAATAGATCTTGTTGATCTCTAATTTTGTCTGTAAGCCTTTTAAATTCTGACTCTATTTGATATCTTTCTTGCTCACCCATAAGAGCACATTCATTGTTTCATTGTCACTTTCATCATCTTCAAATGGATAGATAACAGTATCACCAAAGGATAACAAATTCATACTTGATAGTTCTTGTTCATCTTCATTCTGAAGTGATTCTGAATCTAAAGTGCTTCTTCCACATATTCCCCAATCGATTCTTCCACTGTCATAGTCTTTCTGAGATGTATTCTTCTTTTTAGGTGCTTTCTTCTTGAGCTTCTTTCCCATTGTTCTACGGATCTCCTTTGAGCGAACAAGCTTCTACCAAAGGACTTGCTCTGATACCAATTGTTAGAAATAATATTGAGAGGGG
>APFE031481391.1:158461-170548 GCA_000404065.3 Pinus taeda | reverse complement strand
AAAATAATTTACTTTTAATAAATATTGAAATATTCTTATATTATTAATTTCTTTTAATATTATATGTAAATTCTACATGAACATAAAGAGTTACATATCCCTGTTAGAGATATTGACTTGTAAAAAATACATTTTGACAAAAAAACATAAACTAATTCCTTTTAACTATAAAATAGTTTAATGATAACATGTTAAATTATTAAAAGTTGTTAATGACATTTTAATGATAATATGTCAAATCAAATATTTCACAACTCATGAGATTTGGTTGAAATTTGGTCATAAATATTGACATTGATGTGTATTATGATAACACTTGGTGGTATATAATTTTTATTTTTATTTTTAATTTTTTTTGACAAATACTATTTAAAACCCAATAAAATTACTCACTTCAGCGATATGAACCTCTAAAAATAGAAATTTAAATTTAAAAAACTTAAAAATCAAAATATTTTTTTTCAAAACTTTAATAGATTTTAAAATCTATTAAAAATTTTGAGCTATTGAAAGTAATTATTTTTTACTAAAACAAAATAATAGAATTTTCATAGTCAGATAAAATATGTTGATTTATTTTATATTAAATCATACTAATTATAATCAAAACATTAAAAAACTGTCAAATTAAAAATTATATAATATAAATATGAATGACCATATTTATTGTCTTGTACATTTTTATTAGTAAAACTATATAGTAAAAATAAATATTAAAAAAGTGACATGTAAAAATAAATTATTAAGCATGAAGTCTCATTTGCACAATTGGTTGAGGATGGGTCTCGTCACTAAGACGACCCAGGATCAAACCTCACAGAAGTGGTTATGCCCTTTGCCAGGGGGATGAGACATGCTAAAAAATCTAGTCAACTAAGGGCTGGCCAGACCGGGTACGATCCCTAGGTGAATTTGAAGGATTAGAAAGGATTAGATGCCCCTAGGTGGCTGCTCCTCAAGCCATAGGTCAAGCCTTGAGAATCACAAACAACTGGCCAAACAAAAAGAATAAAAAAAATACTAAACATAAAAATTTAGATTTGATAAATGTATTCTTCATTAAATATTATGACACTTGGTTTGGTACTTTATACAATGACAATTCATTTTCATAAATATCTAGATTTGGTAGATATACTCTTTATTAAATGTTATGATACGATTGCATACAAGATTTTTTTGATTTCTTGTTATTTAATTAATATTTTTTTAACAATTTAATTTTAAATATCATGAAATTAATCATTTCAAAAAATCAATCAATTAAAAAATAAAATTTCAAAATTTATTTTTGATTTCAATATATTTAATTATAATATATTTTTTTCAAAATTTTAATAAATTTTATAAAAAACTATTTAAGAAAATTCAAAACCAAGTAAAAATCATTTTAACTTAAAACAAAAGCAATATAACCCACTTTCCACCGATATAAAATAACATCACAATTACAATTACAATTACAATCACAATAATTATTATTATTATTATTATTATTAATCATCTTATCATATTTATTATATTAATATTAATAATCTTATTATTATTAATAACAATATTAATAATCTTAGCATCAACCATTCGTAAAATTCGATATTAATTAATTTCCATGTGTCATCCATCCATTCTTAATAAGTTCCATATTAATTAACTTCCATTTTTTTTTCCAAGGAAAAAAAACGAACTTTTTTATAAGAAATAAAAAAGTTACAAGCACATGAGTTAACATTCCAGCTTTCACTGAGCGCTTTCAGGCCGTCTGCTATCCTCAAGGAGAGAGAAACTCATCCCCTTGTATCGTCGAGTCCAACCAGAAAGTAAATAAGCACTGCCACGCTTACTTCCAGCACTGTAGCGTTGCCTTCTCAAGGCAACCTCTGTCAATAACAGTTTGATGAAAACCATATCAAAAATTTAAAACATGGGCCTCCTTTTATAACAGGAAAACGACCCACGGATCTGTTTTAGAGATTGTTTCAGTAATGTCTATCCAGAAAAAAAACACGGGATAGAGCCCATCCGAGTTTTTTAACATAAAGCAGAGAAAACAGACGGTGTTATAATAAGAAACGACACAAAAAGACCAGCGTCCTGAAAACAGCAGAGCATTTAAGATTGAGGAATATAGTGCGGAGGGAGATCCGACACACGGATATGTTCTTGCATTTTTTCAGTGATCATCCACGAATCCACAGCGAGCTGCACACCTTCTTTAGAAAACCTGTCTGCCTCTTCATTTCTGTCCCTGTAAATGTGTTCAATGGAAAAGAAGTTAAACTGGAGCTTTAAACTTTGAATTTCATCCAGAAGCGGTCTCAGCATATAATTTTGACACCTATATTTTCCAATGACCCCGTTTATTACATTCAGAGATTCCCCAAAGATCTGAACCGAGAAGATGTTTTTGCTTATTAACCAACATAAGAGAAGTTTTAGGGCGGATAGTTCAGCAAAATTGTTTGTGACGGGTCCTAAGCCAACAGCAGCTTTGAGGGAGTGAGAAGGGCTGATATGGATGACAATCCCAGCACCTGCAGAGTTGTTTTGGGTTGCCCCATCGAAATACGCCCAAGGGATGCCTTCCCTGATTTGTTCTTCTTTTTTGTGTCCTGAGTTCTGAGATTCTTCAGGTTCCGAAATGCTAGATAGTATAGCTAAACTATGCATAGCAATCGCCTCTGCTGGAGTACGCTGATCTCTGAAGATACTTCTGTTTCTAGCAATCCATATACCCCAGCAGATGATGGGTGGAAGATTTCTTAAGTTCCTCTCTGAATAGTGGTTCCACCAATATTCCCAAACTGCCAGAAAAGACTCCCCCTCCCATCTGAACATTTTCCCTAATAGCTTTTGCACTTCTTCCCATACTTTCCTTGCAAAAGGGCAAACGATGAACAGATGATGAATGTATTCAGAGTCAGAGAAGCATAGAGGGCACCTACCTGGACCTTGTTTGAATCTGGATTGAAGAATGTCCCAGGTAGGAATTTTCTTTTTTAATACACACCATATGAATAATCTTGTTTTCTTGGGGCATTTTAATTTTAGCAGGGACTTAACCCACCAATCTGGCAGAGCCCATCCTTTCTTCTTCATTAGGAAAGAGTACCCCATCTTTGGGGAGTAGACACCAGTTTCAGCATGAGCCCACACCAGTTTGTTCGGTCTGTCCTGGATTCTGACATTTGATCTCTTTAACTCCTGGAGAAATCCCCGCCACTCGACTCCCCACCTGGGGTCGATTCCTAACTCTTCTACTGATTTCCAAGCTTGGCCCCAAATGGTGGACCGACCCGGATTTGCAATCTGATGAAGCCCATAAAGCCCCAATGAGTCAAGGTGAGCCACCAGTTCAGGGGACAGAGTGTAAGAATCATTACATCCCACCCAAGTCTCTCTTCCTACTCTAACATTTTCACCATTTCCAATCTGCCAAGCCAAACCTTGTTCAATAACTTTGAAAGCCTCCACAGTGGCCTTCCATATCACCGAGAAATCTCTGCCTTTTTTGTTTTTGTTCCTTATCCACTCTTCCAGGGGCAAGGGATCTATATATTTCCGCTTTACTACTCTAGTCCATAGATTCTCAGAAGTAATTAAGCGCCAGCCAGATTTTGCTGCTAAGGAGATGCTGAAATCATAAAGATTTTTTATGCCCCAGCCGCCCCAATCTTTTGGCCTTGCTATTTTGTCCCACGCCACTCAAGGGAGCACTGAATCCTCCTTTGATCTGGACCAAAGGAATCCGCTGCAAAGTTGTTTTATCTTGTGGACGATTCCTTTTGGGATCCATGTCAAGGCTGCCCAGAACACTGGCATAGCCTGAAGGACTGAGTTCACAAGTGTCAGCCTACCTGCCCGTGATAACCACTTAAAGCTCCAATGGGAAATTCTTTGTTCAATTTTAGCCACCAGCCAGTTCCAGTCCTGCTTCCTGTAAGCTTGGGGTTTTAACCAAAAGCCCAGATATTTGAAAGGATGTTCCATCTTACAAGCCTCAAAAGGTAAATGAGATACAATCAATAGCTCTTCTTGTCAGTTGAAACCCTCCAGAATTAACTGGGACTTCCTAGAGTTTATTTGAAGGCCTGTTGCTTTCAAGAATAAATCAAGAATGCTTTTAAGTTCTATGATTTCAATTAAGGTCCCATTTGTAAATAATAAAATATCATCTACAAAAAGGAGATGGGTTATGAACATATTTACAGCAACTTCCAAACCTTTAACCAAACCTGATCTCTTAGCATTGGAAATCAACCTGCTAAGACCTTCAGCAGCCAGAAGAAAAAGCAATGGAGAAAGGGGGCATCCTTGTCTCAAACCCCTTTGACTTTTGAAGAATTGAGAGGCGGCCCCGTTTATCAAAACTGCAAAACTTGCATTTGAGATACACCCCATGATCCAGCTTATGAATTCCACCTTGAAACCCAGATGAGTCAACAGCATCCTGAGGTAAGTCCAACTGATTCTGTCGTAAGCTTTAGACAGATCAATTTTTAGCACGGCCCCTTTTGATTTGGAGTTTCTGATGCTGTGAATGGTTTCCTGTGCTACCCCTATAGCTTTGTGTATTTGTCTGCCATCTAAAAATCCAAATTGTTCCGGAGAGATACATTTGGATAGAAACGGTTTCAAGCGGACCGCAATGGTTTTTGCAATAATTTTGTATATGCAATTACACAAAGAGATTGGCCTGAAGTCCTCAAAGGATTCTGGGTCCTCCTTTTTTGGAATGAGAGCGATGAAGGTTGCATTAAAAGGAGAAAAAACCTCACCTTTTTTCCTTGATTCCTCCACCACTTCCGTTAGCTCATCTCCTATCAGCTCAAAAAAGTGAGTAAAAAGTTCCACTGTCCAGCCATCTGGACCCGGACTCAATTAACTTCCATTTATCATAAGAAATATTCCCATTTGCCTTTAGGTAGCTTATTTGTCTCGATATAGCTAAGTTAATATGAATTATGAATTTTAATAAGGATATTAGTTGTTCTCTAATTGTTTATTTAATTTGATGAGTGTGCACATGTTTAGTGTGAAAATATTAAGATCACTAATTACTTGTGTGTTTGTTTAGTGATATTAAGTTTAATTCTTTGTTATGTATTTTTATATTTTTTTAATTTTTTTAAAGCTAAATTATTATGTAATTTTTATTTTTTTTGGGAAAAACATAATTTTCATTAATTGAATTAAGAAAATTGTATGTTGTATATCAGTATATGTGAAAATCCTTTCACTACTATCTACATTTTAACAGTCCAAGAGTTATATATAAAAAATATTTACAGATCATTCTTTTAAAAATAGTAGATATGGTGGCAAACTAGGGCCATAAGTCTAAAAACTAGATAAACTCAAAAACTGGAAGCTGCAAAATAAATCAAACAAGAATAACCCATGGATCATTCCAGAGGGAGTTCTGCCCCTTCAATGGAGGGTCGATGGTATATCTGGAGGAAAGTTCCATTCTTGAACTCTTGGATCAATCAATGTCCTCTACTTAGCTACATGACCTCTTTGGAAAGAATATCAAAAACTTCATTCCTTTCCCTGTATATATGAGAGCAGACAAAAAACTCAAACTGAGATTTTAAAAATAAAGCATCCTCCAACAGATCCCTGAGTGTGTGTAAGTGACATAGGTAGATCCCAGTGACCCAATTTATGATAAGCTGAGAGTCCCCGAAAATTTGAATTCTGTGGCAATTTTGCTCTCTTGCAAAAAGGAGGAGTTGCTTAAGGTTTTTTAATTTTACATAGTTATTTGTTCCTCGCCTGAGACCCACTTTGATTTTGAAAAAAACAGAGTCATTTAAATGTAAAACAGCCTCTGCACCACAACCCTCAGGCTGCATTGAACCATCAAAATAAGCCTAAGGCTGATTTTTGTTTATGCTTTCTAGTTTGATGACTCTAATAGAATGTTGAACTAGATCCCGAGGGATCAAATTATAGATGGCCAACATATGATTGCATGAGACTGCCTAGTGGATGGGATTTTCCTGAAAATTTTGGTGGTTTCTGATAAGCCAAATGCCCCAGCAAGCGATGAGAGGCATGTTCCTGATTTTTTGAGTGGCAACACTCACCCACCAACAATGGAAAGCTTCATTTACATTCTTCCCAACCCAACGGGTGTCGATTGAGAGGGCCGAGTTTATGTGATTCCAAATTTCAGACGAGGCCGGACAATAAAACCCAGACGTTGGCTTCCTCCAAAGCCCCCATAAGTCGCAACCAGACCCTACTCCATCTTTTCGCTATACCCAAATTCTCGAAAGCTAGCCACTGCAACCTTGGCCAAGCAAGCCTGCTGCCGCAATGTGAGAAAGCCGTGTGAAACCTGCCTCCAACAATTCCTATCGCATTTCACTATGAAGGATGTGTACATTCCCATTACCAGCCCAGGCATCAAACCCAATTCTGATCTACGAACCATCACCAACTTTCCAAGCCAGGCCTTCCTTTATAATATCGAAAGAGTGCGTTATGGCTTTCCAAATATTCAAAGCACCCAGGATGGTTTGACAGGGTATGGGGATCCAGACAGCAATAGATGAGGGGTATATGTATTTATTGTAAACAACTTCCCTCCACAAGTTATTTGTGGATATGATTTGCCAGCCCATCTTAGCTCCAAGGGCTTTTGCAAAATCATGGGGTTCCTTCAACCCCCACCCACCCCATTTTTTGGGCTTTGCAATATGATCCCATCTTACCCAAGCAAACATTATTCCCGCATTTTGGCCCCTCCAAAGAAATCTGCAACATATATATTGTATCCTACAAAGAATCCCTTTAGCGATCCATGCCAGGGACATCAAGTATATTGGAATTGTCGCTAACACTGCTTTTATCAGGGTGAGCCTTCCGACACGATGAAACATGACAAAAAAGGGATCTCAAATAAAACATGATGAATCATGACAACAAGTAAATCTCATAGATGATTCCCCGTCACATCAAGCAGGAATCATGAAACAAGTAAGAAAACAAGATCCCTCATCAAACAACAAACAAGGATTTATACAACACAATGCATCTCATAGCAAAAAGAAGTACATGAACATATTGCATATACCTCACATCCTAGGGCCATCTGAAGAAAAGGATATCAAACTGCTGAAGTTGGCCATACCATCAATCTCACTGCATCGAATCTCATGGAATGACTGCTCGTACGTTGAACGCTGACACTTTCACTCCACTTTGAAAAGTGTCTGAAAAATGAAATGATCAAATGGAAAATATGAATGCACCATCAGGTTTGTGGCATCAAATAGTGTAAAATCGACTGTCAAATTTCTAAATTTTGAGAAAGTGGAAATATGGGGGTTAAGGAATCTTTTAGATTCCCCCCAGAGTCCTCAAAAATTCCCTCCTCCGGGTCATTTGAAGATCTGTTGCTCAGATCAAAATTTTGACTACTCCATCAGGTTCCTATCGTTGAGAGGTGTAATATCGACATAAAATTTGTCCAATTTGGACATTGCAAAAATTTCGCCCTCCTGATAATTTGGCTCAATCATGGTTCCACCTACCTCTTCTCTAGGCTCATGGTTCCACCTGCAAATAAAAAAATAATATTTCTTGATCCACATGCATGCTCTCCCCCATCTCCATCACCGTTCTCCTCCACCTCCACGGACTGAGAAAATGAGTTTATATTGAATTTACTGGGCGGACTTTACCACATGGGTTGTTTGGCGTAGTGGTAAACTTAGTGTTTGGTTGGAGAGAGGTCAGGGGATCAAATCCCGACCCTCTTGAATCAAGCATGCATATATTTTTTTCAGCATATGGTTTATAACCGTTTAAATGGGGCGCATTAAATGGTGGTAGTATTGAATGGAGCGTTGTTTTGGAATGGAGTGGTTCGTTGGTACATGCGTTTAAATGGAGGTACATGGGGCTGCCGGGTGGGTGCCAACCCATGTGAGCCGAGTGGGTTCAATCCCCACCGACCCCGCATTTATTGTTTGCATATATGGTATGTGGTTTGGGGGTGTGGGTCAGGTCCAACGGAGGTAGCTCGCCCACCCCATATTTAAATGTTTAATGTGTACAGTGGTTGAGGGAGGGTCGACGAGGGTCATGGCCCATCGGACCATAAAATTTTTTATTTTTATTGTAATATTGTTTGGGGTGGTGGGGGTGGTGGCCTGCCACCTCATATATATATTTTTATTTTTATTATACTAATCGATTTTTCCAATTTTTCAAATTTAAGGGATATTGGGCAATTTAAAGAGGCCACAATTTCACCTGTTTTGAGGAACCAGGTTCCTTGCCCTGGGGTTTTCAAATTGTAGGACACTTAAACCTGGCCCATAGTCCAACTTTGACTAGCTCGTTCTCCCTCATACGAGCTCAGATTGACGAACTATTCATATCAATGTGATCAAAGCAACAAGATCTACGCTCTGGCCCTAGTTTGAAAGCATTTTGATCACTTTGATTTTTGAGTTTCCATAAGCCCTCTTTGTCCTGTGTGTGTCCTTGGAGCCACCTAGATCAATGCTCCCCACTGAGAAGCTTTTGGTCCTCCAAAAGCATGAAAAGCAATCTACAAATTTCTGTACCTTGTCTGCATCACAAGTGTCCTGAAAAGGTCTCACTTCCATCTCCTTCACCTTTGTCCTTCAGAGCCTTAAGCGATGAGCCGACACCTGCAACCTCTGCAACCTATAGTACATTGTTTTTGAAACTTACATGCTTGCCTTACATGACCAACTAATGACCCAAGCATCCCATACTTGCCACAAGTTTATAACACATACTCGGTGGTCAAGTTTACATCAAGAAGGACACAATACCTCAACTACGAAAACAAGGCCAACATATCATTGTTGCTCCAACAAGTGATGGAAATACAACATCACTTTCAGAGTGTAAAATGCAACACAAAATAAGATCAGACATCATTGTTGCCTAACAAGTGATAGAAAACACATAATCACTTTTACATTTTAAAGTGCAACAAATGATTTACAAAAACACGACCATGACAAGCTAACGTATCTAGAAACCATTTTTCACTTATCAATGTGAATGGGTCACCCCCCTGTGGTGGTTTTTCTTGTCGAACAATCGTTTTACCCAGTTCATGCATCGACACTTTGTCTTTAAGGCACTGCTCTAGGTAGAGCCTCCAACAAGTGGCTCTTTGATGGCCACCTCTGTTGCAATGACTGCAATACATATTCTTCCTCCAGATCTGCTTAACATGTTTCTTTACCTGTTGTTGAGAGGGTCTTTCATGCCTCGTATTTATTTGTGTTGTTATTCTTTTCCAACACTTAGAAAATGTATGGTTATGTAATCCTCAAAAGGTACATGTCTTTATTTGTGTTGCTATTCTTTTCCAACACTTAGAAAATGTATGGTTATGTAATCCTCAAAAGGTACATGTTTTTCGATTCCATGATTTACGTTCATTTTTAACAACATGATTATAATCAAAATGAAAATTCGAATATCGAAACTGGTTATACATTTCCGTGTCATCTCTGATGTCATTATAGCGATGAGAGCTTGCCTCAGCTCTTTCCTTGCACATGGGATGATGGGGATGTGTTCCCATCATTCTCTTTCCTCGACGATGTCTCAGAAGAATCTAACACCTTCGAGCACTCTCCTTCGGTGTATCCCAAGCCTCCAAATCTAGGTCTCTACTTAACCTTCAATGGTTGAGTTATGCCTTAGTTATTAACACCAAGTTCTTTTTCCTCCTTGCACCTCATCTTGGTAAGGAGCCTCATGTTTGTCCCTGTAACTGGTATCTCCACATCTCCAACATAAATCATACTATGTGAAGACGAAACCGAAAGGAAATCAACATCTTTTACCTCCTTTGTTGATTTAGAAAGAACTGATGAGGGCTTCTCATCATCTGTTGTTGGTGGTTCAATAGTTGTCTCAGCGCATTCCCCAACTTCCTTTATGACATACCCAAGTCATGCCTGACAGGGTAATTCTTCTACTTTGATGGGGTTGACAATGCCTTGGCTATTAACGCCCAAGCCTTTTCCTTCATACCCCATTCTCTTCAACAGTTTGGAGCCAATTCCTGTGGTATGATTTTCAAAAACAACGAAATCATCATCAGGAAACATACATGAATCTAGAGAACTACTTTTTACCTCACATGGGTCACGCTACAACTTTTCCAAGGCCTCATCTTTAGCTTGCAACAGTCGTACCAAACTTTGTTTTTCCTCTTTCTCTTCTTGTAGACGTATCTTCAATTTAGCATTCTCTGTTTGAAGATTATGTTTGTCGTGCTTCATCTCTTCCAGGGCCTCTTCCCTGACCCAGAACTGAAGCTGCAATCGCTCCTTTTCCTCTGTTTCTTTTTGTAGAGCTTCATACATTATTTCCACCCTTTTGGAAATTTTGAGCATGGTCTCGTACATCACTTTTTCATCCTATGTTGCTTCACGTTCCATTGTTCATGCTTGCAATTCACATCCATGCAAAGACCGCTCTGGTACCAAACTTGATCCGCAATTGACTCAACTCCCAAATTTAACCAAGATGTTTTACTTTTGTGGTGAGATTAAAATTGCATTTAAAATAACATAATTGAACATATCTGCATGTTGTAAAGAAGAAGGAACATGACAATCATTAGCAACATAAAAATAACAAGATGTTGATAACGGAGTTCGTCCAAGAGGGACTATGTCTCCGAGCCCCCGTGTCAAGATGGTGTAGGCCACTGCATTAAGTGTTGTCAATAGCGATGATGTACATAGGTGGTGACGTTGCTATTGTACAAGGATAATTCCCTCATGTAGGAGTGGCTCCAAGAGATGTTCCATTGCATGAACTATCATTCAAAAATGACTCCTATCAGTATGACCTAAACTCATGTATAATGATAGTGAGCATCCCGCCAACATGGCATAAAAGGGATCTCAAATAAAACATGACGAATCATGACAACAAGTACATCTCATAGATGATTCTGCGTCACATCAAGCAGGAATCATGAAACAAGTAAGAAAAAAAGATCCCTCATCAAACAACAAACATGGATCTATGAAACAAAATACATCTCATAGCAAAAAGAATTACATGAACATACTGCATATACCTCACATCCTGGGGCTATCTGAAGAAAAGGATGTCAAACTGTTGAAGCTGGCCATACCATCAATCTCACTGTGTTGAATCTCATGGAATGACTGCTTGTATGTTGAATGTACACTTGCACTCCACTTTGAAAAGTGGCTGAAAAATGAAATGATCAAATGGAAAATCTGAATGCACCATCAGGTTTGTGGTGTTGAATAGTGTAAAATCGACTATCAAATTTTTGAATTCTGAGAAAGTGGAAATCTGGGGCTTAAGGAATCTTTTAGATTCCCCCTAGATTCCTCAAAGATTCCCTCCTCGAGGTCATTTGAAGATCTGCTGCTCATATCAAAATTCTAATTGCGCCATCAGATTCGTGTCACTGAGAGGTGTAAGATCGACATATAATTTGTCCAATTTGGACACTACAAAAATTTCACCCTCTTGAGAATTTGGCTCACTCATGGTTCCACCTGAAAATAAACAAATAATATTTCTCGATCCGCGTGCATGCTCTCCTTGGTCTCTATGCCCGTTCTCCTCCACCTCTGTGCACTTAGAAAATGAGTTTCAATTGAATTTACTAGGCAGACTTTACCACATGGGTTGGTTGGCGTAGTGGTAAACTTAGTGTTTGGTTAGAGAGAGGTCGGGGATCAAATCCCGACCCTCTTGAATTAGGCATGCATATTTTTTTTTCGACATATGGTTTATAACAATTTAAATGGAGCGCATTAAATGGAAATAGTATTGAATGGAGCGTTGTTTTGGAATGGAGTGGGTCGTTGGTACATGCGTTAAATGGAGGTACGTGGGGCCGCTCGGTGGGAGCTGGCCAACATATATGGTATGCGGTTTGGGGGTGTGGGCTAGGTCCACTAGAGATGGCCCTCCCACCCCATATTTAAATGTTTAATGTGTGTGTGGTGGTTGAGGGAGGGCCGACGGGGGTCATGGCCCGTCGACCCATATAAATTTTGATTTTTATTGTAATATTGTTGGGGTGAC